>BSBH01000106.1:0-50799 GCA_026013035.2 Dothideomycetes sp. NU30 | reverse complement strand
CCCCCCCCCCCCCCCCCCCCCCCCCCCCCCCCCCCCCCCCCCCCCCCCCCCCCCCCCCCCCCCCCCCCCCCCCCAAGTCTGACACAAGATCCTCAGTCCATGTGCTCAATCTCTCGGCCTGGATTGACTTGTATTCTCATCAACACCACCGTTACAACACCATTACCTCAGACTTCTTCCTCGTCGTCATCACCTTCTCTCTCCCTTTCCCTCACAACAACACCAAACCTCTTCATAACCGTCTCAACTTCGCTTGACCATCTCTTCACAACCGGATGTGCCTCGACAACCTTCCTGAAGTCCACTTCATTGTCTTCACCTTCGACATCATACTTCCAAATCCCATCCTCACCAAACCACTCCCTAGCAAACAAACTCTGCAATCCCAATTCCTCCTTAGCCTTGACATATAACTGCACAATATCATCCCTCGCCCCCTCACTATATCCTTCCGTGACTCCATTCTGATTGAGCTTCGTGTTCACAGCTCTGACTACTCCTTCCAAGATACCGAGAAGATGACCCGTTCGTAGCCCCATGATCGCACCGAGACTAAACCCTTCGTCAAACCCCGCTTGCACGAACTCTGCTTTGGAAACAGAGATTCCGTCGCGGTAGCCCGATGTCACGTGCATACTCCTCAAGCGAGGGATATCTGATCTTTCGCCAAAGGAAGGGTTAGACGTTATCTCACTCGTTGATGAACTCCTCGCCTTCGAAGGAACTGAAGAGTCGGGATTCAGGACATTGGAGTTTGTGCTTGGTGGTTGCTGAGATTGGTTTGAGATGGAGAGGTCATCGAAATCATTAGACAGGTTTTGAGATGGGATGGCAGGAGAATTGGGTTCGGAGCCGAAAATGTCGTCGTGGAGTTCTTGTGTCGTGTGTTCCTGTCGCGTTTCCGGAGAAGTTTCCATGTCGTTGTTGTTGTCGTTGTTGAAGTTTTGTACAGGAGTTCGTGTGGAAGAAATGTGACCGGGTACTTCACGGAGCATTATTTTTGCGTAGCCTTTTTTTTTTTTTTTTAAAGCAAGTCCGTTCTTCTCAGAGGAAGCAGAAATTGTGAGAAGGTGGGTGTGATATTTTCGTAGAATTCCTTTGGTCGTCTAATCGCTCGAGATTTGATGACTGGTTTTAGATTCTGATGGTACTGATTCATAATCGCACTTGATGGAAAGAGAAGAAGTCAAGACTAAACTTTTCTTGGCGCATGTGAACACACATTTTTCTCCCTTTTTTTTCAAGCCTTTTTTTTCTTTCCGCTAGAATAGAAGTGACCCTGGCATCAACAACACAGGTCACCTTTTTCCCTAAGACTTTTCAGAATAAGGATTGATATTTCTTTTTGGTTCTATTATTCACATTTTGGTAAGAGAGTATCTCTATTATGAATTATTATTCATCAGTCTTTCTCGGGAGGAAAACAAAAACGTAAGAAAGATCGGAGAATGACGATGAAACAATTTGTCTTTCGGTTTCTTTATTCCCCCACTTCATATCTCGATTTTATTGATCGGATATGTAATTGGGAAATCGAGCCGATCTCAGTACTGGTTTGTGTTCTATCCTGTCCCTCATTATCAACATTCAAGGAATCCAATTCATGGAATAGGGACTTCATGCAGATACGATACCATTGAAGTAGCCCATTTAGAACGGAGAAATAGTATGACCATGAAGGATATTGACTGATGATTGAAAAACCCTTCTACTCTCGACACACTTGAACATGAATTGGAAATGGAATTCTGTAGTAAAGACTTTCGCGGAAGTATGAGACATCAAGGATGACTCCGACGAACGAAAGACCTCAAGAACATGAACAAACGATGAAGACTAGACAAGCGGATAGTAACCATACCGCCATAGGTCCTTGCTACCCCTGACTCCATCAAGGCAGCATCGGTTCAAGAACATTGAGAGTGTATCCGATGCCTTCCAAGTCAGCATAGCAATCGAGAAGCCTCAACTTCGATTCTTCCCAAAGCCTCTTTTGTTGCTGTGGCTTGTACTTGTATGACGATGCTACAAGTATCTCATTCTGACATCTCAATGTAAGATCTGGGGCGACCTGGACATCTCTCAACGGTATCAGCCACTGCATGTGTACTGACATATTGTTGATCCATTTTCTTGCTATTCCCCAATCTGCCTTAGTTTGGGTAAAAGGCTGTCCATCGACGAGATGATTCGCGTGGACTAGAACATTGCGAATGAAGTCCTCATTGGTATCATGAAGATCGTTGTAAGCTTTTTCTACCTTGCGCGTCTCGGTACAACCATCCATACCAATGATGATAAGGGGTGCTTTGCTGAGGCTTTCATGCGTGGGTGAAGAGTGAAGTTGTCCTTCAGGCTCCGTATACTGCCTGCCTGCAGTGGCGAGACGGCTTAGCACGCCGACACTCGTTTCCCATGGTGCGTTGAAGAGACTGGAGCCGAGTGACATGAAGCATTTTGGTCTGTATGACAGCCATGACATCATCTCCAGGAAAGCGAATGCGTCAGAGTAGGAGCCGATGAGGCCGTGGATGCGGACGTGGCAATATGACTTCGGGCGGATGTCTTGGAGTGTGCGACGAAGATGCTCTTCTGACAGATCGAGGGCAAAGTAGTCGATGTTCTTTTGATGCCTCTCGAGTGCATCGAGCAATACCCTGGTCTTTCCGAGTTCTCTGCGGGCAAACGTGACTTGGTAAGCGCAAATCATCACCAAAAGAGAAGTCACGACTCACCTAGACCCCAACTCTACCAAGACGGAAGACTCGTGTATCCTTGATGCGATGGCATCGGAGTGTTTCATTAGAATGCACATCTCGCATCGGGTGAGGTAGTACTCGGGCGTTTGAGTGATACGCCTGAAGAGTTCCAGGCCTCTCGCGTCCCATAGAAGTAGATTAGGAAACTTGGGCTCCGGTTCTGAAAGCAGCTTCAGAACACCCGACTTTATCGTGTCATGACGTGTTGATGGTCGAATGTCCGTGATGTCGAAGCCATCGTCTTCGATCATCTTCTGCTTGCCCATGGCTTTTGCTGATAGTTGATGCTGGTCCATGATTGCTGGTAATGATAAGGGTACCTTTGTGATACTGAGTTGTGATGTGACAGGTTTGGAGAAGAAGACATGACGATATAGCTGTGGTTCTTTCCTTGTCACACAACCAACTGCTGAAGTCTAGGAAGGTACGATCGAAAACCATGTGCCAGATCCGTGTCAATCTCAAAATTCACATGGGTCAGCTGGTTGACTCAAACTTGGTTACCGTTGTGAGATAACAGCAGATACGCATGAAATAGTCAGATATGGGCTTAGATTTCTCGCACGAATGGTCGTCTGGAGAGATGGCAATACATTCTGTCAAATTTCCATAGTTGAAAGACTCATGTTGTGTCTATGAGTTAGCAATGTGGTTTTGAAGGATCCATTAACCAGACTTGGTCTATGCGGATCATAGAAGGCAAGTTAGGCGTGACTCCTCTCACAAGTAGATGGGACGTGGAATCATGGATTGAAATTTCGAGAATTACCGATGCTCTTTTGCTATGGCGCCAGTAAGCTGTTCGTCCATGATACATGTCATACCCTTCCCTGATGCCTTGCTTGAGATGAAAACTTTTCTCGTAATGATCAAGTCCTCTCACTACCACGGAGACGCACAACTTGACCGTACTTTTGCAGCTTGGTGATAAGTTGGTCACCTTGCTTGACAACATCGGTGTATCTAGTCCGGACGGTTAGCGAGACGAAGTCTAATGATCGGGTTGAAGCAGTACTGACTGTTTGTTCTTGTCGCCAGAACGTTGAGTCTCGATAACACCCTTGACACGGTCAATAGTGCATGGCAGGCGTTGGCTAGCAATGAAGGGAGCAAGGTCGCTGTAATCGAGAGTTAGCGCATGTGTGCTGCTGTATTCACCAGAATGCAAGACTTACCGATCCAACCAATCCACGCTGACACCAAAGCTTTGAGCCATACTCTCAAGTCCGACAATCTTGTAACTTTGCAACAACTGCGCGTAGGCGCGCAGACGCATCTCCTTGACATACCAGCGACGGTGCTCGTAGAGGTAGCGATCCTGGGAGAGGAAATTCGTCTCAACATTACTCAAAGCGCGGAAGAAGTTCTGGTATTGGCCTGCGTAAAGAGATTGGATCATCTGAGCCAAGGGAGTAAAGTCAACCTCGGGCTCGGACTTTTCTTGCTCGCCTGACGATCCAATGGTGGTCAAGTTGACGGCGGTAGGCTTAGGGGTTGCGGTGGATTGTGTAGAGTCGACGTCCATGGCGCTGGCGTCGTTACCACCGGACGGTTGGCCAGAGAGGGCGGACAAACGGTCATGGCTGTCGTCAGAGCCAACGATAGCGCGGATTTCTGGAGCGTCAACAACACGGGTCTTGTAGTCGCGACGAGGCAGCGCCACACTACCAGCGAGGATGGCGTAGACGACAAGGTTGCTGTAAGAGCACAGCTCAGTGCTGGTAAAAGTGCTGAGCGAGTCGAGGAGGAGAGGGGCGGCGGTCGAGTGGGCGCGGATGGTCATGAGGTGGATACCCCTGTATGCTTTTAGGCGGTTGCGGCGGTCCTAGAATGATCAATTAGCATTATGAAGGTAGTCAGGATAGATGACACATGAACGTACCCAGTCGCCTCCAGATTCAACCAGACCTTGGCAGCGCTCGACGCTCTTCTTGACGAGTTGCTTGTCATCAAAGAACAGAGCAATGCGGATGATGGCCAGGACAATGTCAATCTTTGTGGCCAGGATGCCCGTCTTCTCCATCAAGCTCTCAAAAGCGGCGAGAGCATTCTCCTTGTCACCAATGCGAGCATACAACTCTGCGCGCTTGCCACGGGCAGTCTGGACTTCGGTGTCTCCTTCACGCTCAACAGCCTCGTCCTCCTCTTTCTGGATAGCAGCCAGTTCCTCTTCGTTCTCGCGTCGCATGGACTCGTAGAGCTTTTCATCCCATGGCAATTCGACACCGCCTGTCTGTTTCTGACCACCAAGGACGCCAATGATACTGGTAGTGTTGATGCTAGAAGTGCGTCGCAAGGAGGGTACTTGAGACGAGGCGGACTGAGATGTTGAAGATTCACCAGTTGTGTTTAGCTTGCCGGTCTGAGGGTGTGCGAGATGATGGTAGAGAGGGGCCATCTTGTGCTCCTTGATGGCATCTTGGAGTGCTTGCAGTGATGACTGCTTGGCTGAGGATGAGGCCGAAGGTGAGGCGACAGTAAAGACAGACTGCGCCAGCGAGAGGTCCGGGAACTTGAGGTACTGCGGATCACCCATGGTGGCGGTGTGTGTGAGGGGACGAGAAAGAGTGTAGAGAGAGTGAGGAGATTGGATATGTGAGGTAGGTAGGACGGGTGTTGGATGTCTGGTGTTTGTGTCTTGTGCTTCAGTTGTAGGTGACCTGCAACTTCCCACGCCGGCGATGATGATGGATGGCGGCGGCCGAGAGCTGTTTAGTTCGCCCTCACGCACTTTCCGTCTGTGCACACCAAGCCATGACCGAATCCCCGAGCTTCAGCTTGTGCCTTCCATCATTAATTAATTTATTCACCTTCATACCTGCCTATCTACCATTCTCGCACATCCACATTGATTCCTTCTTGAAGTAGACTCATATATGCTCATCTATCCCGAGCTGATAATAGAAGCCACCAGCTAGTCACTTGAGCCTTCTGCTTTTGTTCGTTCATCAGTTCTTTGCGATCAGTCCATCTGCAGCAGACTCAATCCTCGCCTTGGCGGTTTCGGAGCACATAAACACATACAGTAGCGTGCTTTCTCGTTCAACAATAAATCCACAAGTCACAACACACCTGAATTCTAGACTTCTAGACTCGAGCGAGGATTAGTTTTCTCCCTCCTCACGAGTTCGTTCATCCACTTCGCCAAAGGACATCGGGCGCTCAATCATCCTCTCAGTCGACTGACTCGCAAGACCTCGAAACCTTGAGATAATTTGCTCCTGCGTCACTCGCCTACGAAACCACCCTCACACTCTACGACATATACCACTGACCAGTACTCTGCGCGAGTCGATGCCTCGTCAGACTCAAGACTCGGCCAAAGGTCGCCGTAGCCCTGCCACAGAGTCCCCTATGCAACAACCAGATGCCATTCCCGAAAAGCCTTCACGGAAGCGCATGCGAGAGGTCGATTTACCTTCGAGTAGAGCCCCCAAACGTCAACGCAGCCCTTTAACTAGCAGTACCCGCCGCGACGACAACCCCCCAGCTCCATCTCCACCACGCTCGCCAGTCAGATCTCCGCCCCGAAAACGTCCTGGTGCCAACTCCCGAGTCACGGCTGAAGCAAAGGCCGCTGCTGAGAGACGCAGACGTGAACGTGAAGAGGAGGAACGCCGAGCTGTTCAGGCCAGTCGCAATGGTCCTGTCGACAGCGTCAGTGCTCACTACAATGCCGTCCCCCAACGAGACAGAGAGTGGAGGAAGAAAGACTCGGCCATCAAAGGTCTTCGCTCCCTGAACAACTGGATCAAATCCACCGTCATTCAGAAATTCTCCGAGCCTGAAGTCCCAACTCGCGAGTTACTCGTTCTCGACATGGGCTGTGGTAAGGGCGGCGATCTGCAAAAATGGCAGTCCGCACCGCAGCCGCCCAGGCTCTACGTCGGTGTTGATCCAGCCGATGTCTCCATTAACCAAGCGAGAGATCGTTACCAGGAGATGACTCGTAGAAATAGGAGAGGTCCCAGGGGCAGACCTTCACCACTTTTTGACGCACATTTTTTCACCCAAGATGCTTTCGGCGAGAGTCTGGTTAATATCCCTATCGTCCGCGAAGTAGGCTTTGATCCCAACGCTGGACCGAATCTCAACGGCACCATCACCGGACGCTTCGCTACTGGCGGCTTTGACTGCGTGACCATGATGTTCTGTTTGCACTACTCATACGAGAATGAAGAAAAGGCACGTGGCATGTTGAAAAACGTGGCGGGTGCGCTCAAGAAGGGTGGACACTTTCTCGGTGTTATGCCAAACTCGGATGTCATACGAAAGAGGATTGACGAACATTTCAGAGGCGTCAAACCTGCGACCACAACAAAGTCGGCATCTCCAGGATTGAACTACGATGATGACGGCGAAGACAACTGGGACCCTACGAACGGAGCAGATGACGATGATGATTGGAACCCAGAGAAGTCACTCGAACAACCTCAAATGACAAACGGCGATAGTGATGACGATTGGGATCCCGAGAAACCCATGGATCCTGCTCTAACGAAACCGGTCGAAGAGAATGGCAACGTGGATGCGGAAGTCAAGACGCCGGCCGCGACTGGCATCAAAACACCCATCACGC
Source organism: Dothideomycetes sp. NU30 (assembly GCA_026013035.2). Lineage (NCBI taxonomy): Eukaryota > Fungi > Ascomycota > Dothideomycetes > Dothideomycetes sp. NU30. The sequence goes on along the minus strand of BSBH01000106.1, from coordinate 43,461 downwards.
TCGAAGAAGACTTGGAATGGGGAAACAGCAAATACAAGGTCAGGTTCTTGAAAGATCAAGCCTTACCGTCGGATGGAGTGTTCCGCCCCCCTTTTGGATGGAAATACCTCTTCCAACTTGAGGAGGCTGTCGACGTGCCCGAATTTGTGGTACCTTGGGAGGCTTTCCGTGCGCTGGCCGAAGAGTATGGGCTTGAATTGATGTATCGCAAGCCCTTCCCCGAGGTATGGGAGGAGAACAAGGACGATCCAGTGCTCGGTCCTCTGAGTGAGCGTATGGGAGTCAGAAGCAGAGACGGAATGGTCAACTTTAGTCCAGAGGAGATGGAGGCAGCAGCTTTCTATCATGCATTCTGCTTCTACAAGATTTAGCATGTCTAGCATTTCTTTTTGAGCAAGGAGTTTGTTTTTGCAAACGAGCACATCATGACCATATATGTGAAGTCAATTGACTCTTGAATCGTTTCACAAATCGTGCCTGCAAATGACCGGGCAATACTGTGTGACCGAGCATGTCTGTGATGTTCAAGGGTTTTTTTGGTCTTGTTATACCTTGATGTTTCAACTCCAGGATCGGTCTTGGCGGGAGTCGAGCTCCGCTTCAGCCGCCCTCCCTCATGGCATGAACGAGGGGCACATGCTAAACATCGAGTACATTGATTCTACAATATTCACACAACTATAGCCCAGCAATGTCGTCGAAAACACAAATAGCGTCTTCATTCGTCGAGGATGCTCCTCCCGGCGAGGTAACTATAACCATGTCCAGTTCCAAATCAATACACGCCGACTAACACTGCCACAGCTGTCCAATGTCATCACTGGTATCAACAGAAGACGTCCCTACGACCATGACTAGCCACTGACTACGAGACATAGACATCAAGGCTCTGGTTCCTTCAGATGCCAGCCTGATCTCCAACATCTCTCCCGCATTCAAGAAATACCACGAGTCACAATTCACCACCGTCAAGCTCCCCGGCAGCAGCAGTAGCGTTCTTGTCAGCCAGTACAACAGCCTGGGCAACAACCGCTACTTCGATACCGCCAGTAATAGCGCCTTTGATTTCGATGTCACAACTTCCAAGGCCAGCAACGTGCAGAGCCATTCCCTCGACAGCAACAATGCCGACCTGATCAAGTCTCTCGATAAGGCCCTCAGGACCCACGCCGACGAACACTACCCTGCTGCCAGTGTTGGCGTCTTCCCTGCAGAGAACGACAGCAAGATTGCGCTTGTGCTTGTCAGCAACAAGTACAGCCCCAACAACTTCTGGTAACGCCATCCTCTTCCCTCCATGCACCATGCATAGGCTAAATAGCATGCCCACAGGAACGGCCGCTGGCGTGCACACTACATCCTCACCCCATCCAGCTCTTCCATCTCGGGCGCAATAAACATCGACGTCCACTACTACGAAGACGGCAACGTGCGCATGCAGACCTCCAAACCCATCTCCGTCTCCGCATCATCAGGTAACGCTAGCGACGTGATCAAGGAAATCGCCAAGCTAGAAAAGAGCTATCAAGCCGAGGTCAACCAGGCCTTCAACAAGTTGAACGAGGACGCTTTCAAGGGTTTGAGGAGACAATTGCCTGTCACGAGGCAAAAGGTCGAGTGGGAGAAGATCAGTGGTTACAGAGTGAGTTTGTTCCTATCCTGCAATGTCCTCTTTGGAGTGATACTGATAGAAAACACAGCTCGGTCAAGATATCGGTGGTGGCCGCTCAAGATAGATTTTCAAAAAGTGATACATCTGAATTTGTCTTTACTGCCGGACGTACTTCCCGTTTCAGCACACGGCAAGCCGCGTTCGCTGGATGCATTGAACCCCAGCCCACACTTGCAGCAATATACATATCCCTACAACATACGCAATGACTCCAGGAAACCCACTCTCCACACTTTGTGACAAACGGTGCTAAAACATGATGTGTAGAAAACCCCTCTTCATTCTTTGTCAAACTTTACTGAGCGACAAACAAGATCTTCTGCGGATGCTGATCACCTGCATGATCAGGTACATGGCCAGGGAATTTCAAATCAATGCGCTGGGGTTTGTCCATGCTGTTTGTATGGTCACATAATTGCCGCTCGGGAACCAACAGCTCGTTGAGGCCATGATCAAAGAATCTTGATGCAAACGAGTCACTTCCCTGGCCCAGACATGAGAACAGCTACCTGGATCCTGACTTCAGCACTGACAGCCGATCTCGTCTCTCCGTCTGATTGGTCATGCCCTTGGACGTTGGGCGTCAGTCATGTTTTTCAATCTGCAGATGATGGACAACCGGCAGCTGTATGAGGCTTGCCTGAAGCTGGATCGTTGCAATCCAACTCATCACACCGCCGACATGAGCCATCAGGGTCTGGAGATTCTGGTTGCCATAGCTCGTGAGTCTGTTTTATTTATATTCCGGTCTTGTCCCACTTAGGTCTACTCTTTCACAATTGTCTTCAGCATTCTCAGTCTCTTCAATCTCTTCAATATTCTCAATCTCTTCAATATTCTCAATCTCTTCAATCTTCTCAATCTCTTCAATCTCTTCAATCTCTTCAATGTCTTAAATCTCGCCAACATCTGCAATCTCTTCGGTCTGTTCAATTTCTTCAATGTTTCTAATCTGTTCCATCTTTCCACTCTCTACAGTATTCTCAACTTCTTATGTCTCTCATATCTCTTTGGTTTCTAATATTTACCCAATTTTTCTATACTCTCAAGTCCTTGCAATCTCTGTATCCTTTTGAGTCTTTTGAATCTTTGCGGGGTTTGCAGTCTTGTCGTTTTTTTCTTTCCGAGTCTTTCCAATCTTCAGAGTCTTGTCTGGTTTTTCACAGTCTTGTACGCAGTCTCCTTCGGTCTTTGCTGTTCCTTCAGTTGCAGTCTCGTCCAGTCTCTTGACATCTTCAATATCTTCCAGTCTTGTGCCGTTTGTTTTTGTTTGTTTTTGTCATTCTTGTACAGTTTCTTTCGCGATCTCTACAGTCCTTTTTGCAGTCTCTTTCTTCGATCTCTTTTTGGATTCTCTTCCAAGTCTCTTTTTGCAGCCTCTTGTGAAGTTCTTTCTTGTTTTGCTCTTATCTCTTTTGTCGTCGATTTTGCTTCTGTTCTGCTATATGCTGATCTGATTTTCTTCTCTCCTCTCTGTTTTGATTTGCTTTGTTTTCCTGCGTCTCTTTTGTGTTTCTCTCTTTTATATATGGCGCCCTGGACCCTGTTGTATTTCCGCCACTGGTCCTAACTTCCGTCCCACGGAAGTCATCTGGCCACTCTGCAAGATGATCATGGTCTCATCGATCATCTTATATATAGACGGAAGTCGTGACTTGACCGTCGACCAAGGCTCCTTGTTTGTCTACGCCATCTCTCCGGCCAGTGTCAATGCTCAATCCAGTCTGAGTGCCAGACTACCACCTCAAGCAGCTCTGGATGAAGCTCACATCGATGTCAACGATGGCATTGTTCTCCAAATCATGTTTGCTAGCGCCAAGGCTATCAACAACAATTTAGATCGCGCAGCGGCATACCGGACAAGTCTGACAATGGTGAAGCCGAGAGAGAAAGCTTGCCGACATGTCTACCCAAGTCGACACGCCTCCACCATCACGCTGATCATGGACATGGTAAAACAAACTACTTCTCGCTTTCACCAAGGACTTCAAGAGCCAAAGGATACCTTGCACGTTGATATTGACAACGACTTCGTCAAACCTTCCCGGCTGCAACAAACATTACAGCAGACAGACTGACATGATCCGCCATTGCAAGAACGTTCACGACTATGATCCTCGTAGCGCCCAGGACTTGAAAGTCTCGATGCAAGGCTGGTAGTGTGTCAAATCTTGTCAGAAGTTCATTTGGTTTGCACGAGACATGCTTTGTGAGCATGCATCGGACCGACACGATCTTCGCAGACCTACACCAAAACAAGCCTTACCAAACACAACTTATCCCACACTGGGCTCGAGGAGGTCGGAATTTGTTCCAGATGATTCTTGAAGTCGTCCGCGAGCGCCTCCATGCGAGTTGCAAAGATGTTGATGACGCTATGTTTATAACAATCCATGGCAGTGTGCCTGCAGACACAGTGTCTCCTTTGATCCGTCATGGATCCCGAAAATCACTGCATGAACCGTTCTCGCTACAAGATTCGTCTTCGAAACTCTTGCATCTTCGAAGAGTTCAAAGTCGAGACAGGCAGAGAAGAGACTTTTTACCACTCTTGCCTTCATCTTGGGCATGGAGAAACATCTACCTCCTGTCATACTTGGTATGAGTCAAAGCACTGTCGAATCTCGGCAGTATCCCCGAATGCTTTGAGACTACAGATTAGACGGTAAACAGGATCAGTGAGGTAGTGATTCTCCGTCATTATATAAGTTCTGGGGTCGACCGCCAAACTGCCGCGCAAAACGAATCGATCTTGAGATCGATAGAAACATATATACAGCCATGTCACCACAAAACTGCAGTCCCACTTGAAGCCTTGGACATGCCTCGCTCAGATTGTTTCAACCCCGAAGAGCGCAACAATCTACCTCATCGATTCCGACAGCATAGAAACCCAACACACGCTCGTGGACCCATGCTTCCCGGAATCACCTGCGTGGGATATCGGGAGACTTCGACGTGTTGGCTGAGTTGTTGGACAGCAAGAGCGAAGGCACAGTCTACCGTGTGAACAATTCTCACCGACTCAGTAGACCAAAGCTGAGCTAGAGAAGATGAGGTCTGGACTGCCCTTGGAGCAATCAAAACAATGGCTTGAAACGACGAGCTGCACTTTGAGTCGCTGCCTTGATCAACTTTGTTCCTAAGACACTTTCTTGCTCCTCTTTACGAGAGGAAGAGGTTGAATCTGATTCCGCTCCAACCAGAAACAGTTCTTGCATCGTCCCAAACTATGCTCTTTCCAGATCCCCTTAGGCATGGTCGACTACCTCTCGAGATACGCCACATGATAATGGATGCATATATCCAAGTCTCACTGGATCTTGTTGAGGAACAATCTATCATGTTACCTTGTTCAACTTCCCCATGTCAAGGTTGTTGCTACCATTGCTTTGGATTTATATGGTCGCCAGGCTTATTTGGTTTATATATGGTCTCTGTACCCTACTCCTGGCCAACTTTGTCTCCATTTGGGTCTACATGCGACATACCCCCCTCACCATAACAGGTTCTTTTCGGGCCGGCGAAGGGAGCTTGCATGTCTATCAGACGTCTCGACAACCTTCTCAGTCCCTGTGTTCTCTCTACTGATATATGGTCCATCTCAACTTGATCTGGGTCTTTCGAAGGGCAGAACTTACCCTCACTCATGTTATGATGTAAAGCTCATATTACATCATAACATGAGCCTCTTCCATCTTGGTCAATCTTTCAACTTCTATATATACGTATATATATGGCCGCCCCTTCAGCCCATTGTCATCAGAGTTCCCAAGACTCTATTCAATCTGTCCAGGCCCAACGACAACCTACACAATCTGCGCAGGCCTTCTGACAGCCCGTTCAACCCGTCCAGACTTCAGACCGCCTAGTTGGACTACGGCAGTTGTTTGAACAGGCTCATCGACCTCATGTTTGGCCTGAACAATACACCAGGCTCCAGCGTCAACCCCAGATCTCACTCAGCCTTTGCTCGGAGATCTTCAAGTCTCATACGGTCAAGACATCCTCGCCAAGGGTTCAACCAGTGCAACCACGGCTCGGCGTCCCGACATGCTCCAACATGCTCCTGTATGCCAAGACCGCTACTCTGGCCGTGTGAACCGTCTGCCTACTTCCGAAGACGTCACAGGTCTGTGGAAGACATTGGTAGAAGGCGATGACAGTCTGCTCGGGACGCGTACCACCATGTCTAAGGGGATCGGTGACCTGGTACTACACTGCACAAGAAGCAGGGACTTGGGTCTTCCCTGCATCTTTGTGCCATGTAAGTGGGGCAGCACTTGCAAGGGCAACAAGAGAGGGCAATGCAAATTCTCCACCCTGAGCAAGAGACTGCTTCCAGAGAACAAAATCTCCCCAGGGAGTTGAACCACTTCTGTCGTGTCATGCCTAATGGCCTTATCGATAGGAAATCTCTTCTTCCAGGCAGTGGCTTACCCAAATCCGACACCAACCAGAACGTATATCAGGGAGTCGAACCTGCGTTTTTCGGAGATCTGTATGGTCCTTCTGCTCGTGCACAATTTGCGTTCGAGAAGAAGCAATATATGGCCAGAGCTGCTCTTCTTGAGCAGGAAAGTAGTTGGGGATCCTCTGATGCTTCCAAGAGCAAGGGTAAAGGCAAGAAGGTGGCACTCGCACTGGCAACGAGAAAATTGGCTACGTCGGCTACATACAAATTGTCCTTTTCGTCAGGCACGTGCTCTGCAACTTCTCTCCATCTCGCTCCTTGGTGCAGAGACTCGACCTGGATTGGTGTAATCCACAGCATGGAACCAATCCACGGGCGACTACGAGATTATCCAGGATACGACCAGACGTCTACGGAATTGGTTGAGTAGGCTCAGGGCACGTGGCTGGCTTACAACCTCTCCAGATCCTCTGCCCTGGACTATCACTTGTACCGGTTGGTCAGCTGTCAGCACCTCTCGGAGGTCCTAGTACGAGACACACAATAGCATCGGCGGATCTATTGGCATCTGGAACGCAATTGGCCGTACTTACAAGATTCTCGACCAGGATCCATTCTCTCTCTCCAGTCTATCCGACGTCTCGATAAGTATTCTCCACGTCGAGATCGCCCCCTATCGGATGCTCGACTTCCATTCCGAAGTCTTTAAGCCGCTACGCGCAGAGTTGGCCGATTCCCATGAACGTGAAGCTTGGTAACTCTGCCAGACTACCATACAGTACCTGAACTGGTGTCTGCCTACACCGGTCCCTCGCCATATTTGGGAGATCATCAGCATGGATATGCTGTATCCCTCGACATTGGCATGAGCTATAAAACGGATCTATATTGGCATCTGGAGTATCATACTCTAGAGACTTGGCATGGAGTTGATACTGGAATTCATTCTCGAAATCCAAGGTCATATGATGATGCTTCCACAACAAGAGTCTTGAGAACCTCCAGAAGGCAATTGGTAGCTCGAACCAAATCTGGTAGTTCCATCACAGTCTTCCAATCTATCGAGGCTATCGCAGGCAACATCTCGAAGATTCTCGAAGTCGAGGAAATTATTGAGTCGGCCCTTGGTGCTGAAGGCTGGTCATCGAGAATGGGCAAGGATCTCAAGACGACCAATAACGACCTCACTGCGCTGAAGACCGTGGTACTCGATGGTGACGAAAGTTTGTCCAAGCATCTTAAGGTCAACTTCCAGTTTGGACATCTGGTAGCCCACGAGCAACGTCTGGAATCTTTCGTAATTGAGGCTTTTTCGCGGCGAGTGTAGGCACCTTACCCTCTTATCGTATTCGTATGAGTACAGGAAATGCATAGTAGCTACCAGTCAAAGGTCGCTCTCCATCGTGGACGGCATCTTGATGGTGCTCGTTTCGCAATCGCCCACAAGATTCGGCATCGTGTTCCCCAGTACATCTCTCTCATCGCTGGTCTGGACCGTGAGCCACACCCTGACAATAAGATTTCGTCACTTTGTCTGAGTCTGTCGGATCTATGGCAAAGCATTAGGCAGTCGTTCCGTCTTGATTTGGCAAGCCTCAGAGATAGCAACAGACACTTGCCTGATGTCCCAGTCAAGGCTCCGGCCACGGAAACGCTAGTCCTAGGTATCTAGGGGTAGTCTCCCTAAGATACCGTCTGTTCAAAATCAGCTTGATACCGTGTAGATCTCTAAGATCCTCCAGACACTCTATATACACAGACATGGAGCCTATTGATGTGCGTGCGGCCTTCAAGAAGTTCCTAGATCACAGCAACACATGTGTACCAATGAGAGAAATCCACTACGATAATCTGAAAGCCAAGAATCATCAGGTATCATCACTGGCGAACTCAGTGCAGGCTCTATCATTTTTGTACTTCAGGTAACTGGACAGATCTCATCCCGACTGGAGCTCAGTAGGCATGAGACCTGTTCTTGTTCCGTGGATATTTCCTCCACGAAGCCGACGTGGATGCAGACTCAAGGCACCATCGCTGAATAAAATCTGCCATTTGCCTTTGTAATAGCAAGCTAGGCGAACCTTGAACACCATCTCGCTGACTTCTGGAAGGAGATCGCCCTCAAGATCTGCGAATGATGCCTTGCTAATGCGCTGGCTCTCCTCACGACGACGTGGTCCACGGCCACCCCAGCGGAGGCGCATTCCGCTCGTCAAAGCAATTCTTGGTGCACGTTATCGCGATCATCACCATTCAGCTTGACCGCTGCAGCTGCACACTATGCGGACACTCGAGCAAGTAAGTATATCCCTTCGTCCTGCCAGCCTTGCCAGGATAACAACCTCGCTGGCGGAAGAGTCGTCAGGATCCTGGGACGCTGCATCATGGCTTGTGATGCATGTATCAATCGGCATGGTCGCACTTGTCACGAATCGAACGAACAGTTCGCCATCCGGCATCTCGACGAAATCATCAAAACGCTCATCCCACATTGTGCGGGTATGCTTCAGATGGCCATGTATGCAACCTGATGCAATTCACAACTATATATATGCGTCCTTATTCCGAGCAGCAGAATTGTGTCTGCGGCCACAAGGTATATTGCACACATTTCAAGAACGCTGGAATCCCTTGCGCCACTGGCGTGGTCATGCCACTGGCCATATACTCGATACGCACGATTGGCCCGTAAGAGACGTATACCGCGGCAAGCGAACAACAGCTGTATCTTTCGATATCACCACTGCTGATGGAAAATCGCATACCCACGCTATGGATGTCAGCAGGTTTGACTTGGAGAAACTCACTGCTCTCGAAAACGGAGCACCGGATCATTTCTTTTACAAGGCAGGATGCATCTCCAAATACCCTGCCATGACAAGCAAGAAGATTTGAGACCCCTTTTGATATTAGACGATGTTCCTGTTCATCACCATGACCGACGAAGAACGAGACGATTCTGATGCGCGCTGCCGCATCATGATGAACAAACCTGACGTCCATGCAGCCGCAAGTCAGAAGACAAGTTTGTCATCGCAAAAGCCATCTCTTGACCTGTTTCAGAGAATCGGGGTTCAATCGTATCACTCGGTACACCAGATGGTGTCAAGCAGGCCCTAGTATCGGTCTCGGAGTGTAGGCTACGATTGGCAATTCCTTTCCTATCAAATCTTTATATATATATATCACGACTCAGGTGGATGGCGGTCGTCAACCCATCATGTGCAGGCACTGCAACCGTCAATTCGTCTACCCTCCCGGCGAGGACTTCAAGCAAAAGCAGGCCAGAGATGCATTCAATTCAACTGCTGTCTTTAATGCTTATCAACATGAGCTTCATATCACCATGTGCCGTCCGATGACAATCGAGATCAATCTTTTCGAAAACGGTCTGCTGGATTCTCCGTTCTTATATATATTCTCTTCCGACCATGAAGAGAAAGTTCTATATATCCTCTCCGACGATGCTTGACAGACAATGTCTGAGGGCGACGCCATGGTGTCTGATCAAGCCCGACTGTGCTATCCAAGGAAAGGACGTTGTTTTGGCCATGGCTGGTGATCTCCCTCAGGTAGGCGCGATCTCTGTCTCGTATTCTGTTAGAGTGCCTCAGGGTCGCCCAAAGCATGTGCTCGACTCACCAGACTTCGTCGAGAGTTCCGGAAAACCGAGGAACTTCCAAATCGAAGAAGTCACGACCTACCGCGCTGAGAGAAACTAGAGTCGAGAGGATCGAGCCTGTGGAGGCTTCCGAGATCGTTGTGAAATAAATCAACCACCTGAAGAGCTCTCCTATACGTGGTTCATGCTGAAAGCTCGAATCCACGGAAGCACAATCCAACTGCTGTCTCGAGCTTTCGATATGCCCGGATGAGACCGCACTCAAAGAACTTGACAACATAGCTTGTGAAGTCATGAACAAAATACCAACTGAACTGCTTCTAGCTGGTAGGAAGTCTGCCAAACGAGCTGGTGGCAGAGCTTTTGTGAACCTCATCGTCAGATTCGGAGAACTAACTTCCGTAATGCTCTGAAAGAAGGACTTCGATTTTGGCCAACTCCACTCGGACTGGATCAGTGACGACGACCCAAAAAGGACCTCCATGATGAGTTGTCTTCCATAAAAGATTAGCGCTATTGGCTCAACATTAGTAATTCGTCGGTGACCTGGAGGCTGTCGACATATTTGAAGATGACGAAATTCTCATGCGTATATATATGGTTCCACAATATGGATTTGAGATACACCCGGCGGTCGGTTCAAACTTGTGAAAACACCGGGAGATCAATACGAATGTGTTTATCACGCTGTCATCATCTTATTCGCAAGCTTGACCGTCTCCCATGCTTTTAGACTCGGAGATGAGAGACTGTATACACAGGAGACTTACAAACACTCCAACCTACTATGACCATAGCCTGACATGGCTCACTGTAGAGCAGATAGCAGCATATATGGAGAGCATCGGTGTACGCCTATTTGTAGTCTATCAAGACGATAGGCAAAAGACGATGCGTTATTGGTATGGCAACAAACCCTGACCGCGTGGCACTAGTGCTATCCAATGAGAGCTCTACTCACTGATAGGGATGTGAGGTCGCCGATAGCACGTCTCGTCTTATCCTATCTCGTCCAACCCTACCTCGGACTATATCGCATCCATTCGTCAAGCCATTTGGCGACCATAATGATGTTACGCCAGAAACGATCAGTGAGTACTGACCATAGGTCGCGACAAGCGCGGTCAGGGCCGTGGTCTTTTTCTGTCCAAACAGCGGAGCAAAGAGCTCAACGCTTCCAGCTATCAATATAGAGCAATCACCGGACTTGTATTGTCATCCTGCACGAAGCATAACAGAGGTGATCAGGCAGTTTGAGGATCTGATCAACCATTTTCAGGATCGAGTCAAGCAGCTTGAGAATCAACTCCGCAGTGCTAATACATCCCTTCGCCAGACAAGCACTGAGAAGGACAACTTAGGCTATAAGATCCAGAGCCTTGAAGATAAAATCCATCAGTGTATTACTGACAGTACCAAAGAGTCTCTACAATCAATGCCTGTAATGCTAAGAAGGAAGAACTGGATTTGGATGCTAGGAATCTTCAAGGTCAACTAATTGCTGTTATCGTGTAGAGGAAAAGCTGGAGCAGGAGATTGAGAGACTCAAGAGTCAACTCACCAAGGGCAAGAACTCTCTTGATACAGCCAACACAACTCATGATACCGAGAAAACTAGCCTGAATAAGGAGATTAACAATTTTAGGAAGGTCAAGACGAAGCATGCTGCCGAGAAGATCAAGCTCGATCAAGAGGTTGACGCTCTTAAGATTGAACTCAGTCCAATAAGAGCCAAGAAGACTGACCTGGATGGAGAGATCAGCATTTCAATGACATTCAACCCCTGCAAGAAGAGTTGATTAGTGCCACGTACTCAACGAAGGCTGCAATGGTATCGACATCGATAGCGCTATCCACCCCTCAGGGACAAATAAACCCTTATCTGTGAAGCAGGGGTGCACATCAGGGTATATACCGCCAAATCTTATTCAAACCAGCCGAGGCCAGTGCTGGATGTTCTACCGAAGTCTCATGGTAATACGGTCAAGCCTGTCGGATCCATGATGGCTCAAGAGCTCAAGAAGCAAGGAAATCCAATCTTCCGCTTCAAAACCACTTCGCTGAAAACTCTTACCACACTATTTCCATCGACAAAAGCTACAAGAAAACCACCAACTTTTGAAAGAGTGCCATGGCCAACTATCAGAAGCCTATGGGAGAACCTAGTGCTACCGGTACCTATTGCCGCTTTCATGTCTTAAGGATGCTCCTCTTTTCAATTGCCGCTTCGAGCTCTCAAACGATTACGACATTATTATCATCAACGACTGTTGAGGTCAAGCGTCTGCTATGAGACAGGCAACCAAGATTTTCCTTCTACAGAGTAGTCTACGAAAGTTTCACGCATAAGACAGATGAAGGGTTCTATCAAGTGGGAGTCATTCTCTCCTAGAGTCAGGTTCGAGATGGTCCGAGAAAAGCAAGTGTACTGAGACAATCTGAGTACGTGCCATCAGATGGGAATGGAGTATGACCAGAACTCAGTCTACACTAATCCGGACCTCAGGACAAGGATGTCCTAAACAAGGATACCGGTTTTTAGCTACCTGATATATTCACTATCAAGCGTGACTTCTCTTCCTGGGCTGTACTAGCTTGCTACTTGTCACGGGACTGTGTTCTTAGCTAACGGCCAGACGGTCATTTGACGATATATAATGAACGTATGTCCGTGCTATAGAAGCCTCTCTCTATACTATATACTCTCCTCTGCCAGAATGTTGATGTTTATATGTTTATGTAGTGGTTACTATAACAGAAGGCACGTGTGGTCGCGAATTCCGTGTCAATTCCGTGTTCCGAACTTTTGACCGTACTTTCCCCACCAATCGCCCAGAATATTATAGGACCATGAATACAGCACACACGGTATACGGTGAGCGCGCCTGATCGTCTTCGAAATTGCTGCTACAAGATATCACGACACATGCTTGTTCTTAGCCAACCGATCGCAGCCCAAGATGACTGCTTGCGCAGATGTGCTAGGACTTCCGGAGTTGCAGGCCAATACCTTCTGCTATCTCGATGACTCAGATCTTGCCAATGTAGCTCGTGTCAGCAAATCATATTTTGACACAGCGACAGATATTCTTTGGGGAAGACTCGATGGCGGTGGACCCCAGGCACTCAAGGCAATTGGAGAACAATCACGCCGTGAAATTTATGCTCCCAAGATGCGAATCCTCAACTTCAATGGCGACAATGACAACCACCCCACAATCCATGATCTTCTTCGAGAAATCACGTTCCCTCGCCTGAAGAAGCTCGCAGTTTCTAGAGCTCTTCGAGGATGGTCTGATGGTTGTTTGGCACGTTACCTCACACCCAGCCTCGAGCACCTGGAGGTCTACGAATGCAGCACGAAGCAGACACTCTTAGATAACATTATCACGCAGCGATCACTCATTGACATCGCTCACAAATGCCCGCACCTCAAAGACGTCAAATTCACATGTAAGGACAATAATATATCGGCAGAAGATCTTGTTTTGTTTTACCGGAGTATGCCAGAACTTCTAAGAGTTCACCTCGAGATGAATCCCGCTATAGTCACAAACTCAGTCATCAACGCACTATCTGAGGTTGAACAGCTAGAGCACGTCCACCTTAACGGTTCTCTAGATCCCGAGGCCTTCGCCAGCTCGAGCATGTTCACTACCCTTCGATCTGCGTACTTGGACTTATCGGGTGACCAGATTTCTTCTGCTGCAAGTGCTATAAGGAATCTAACTGAGCTCACCTTAATTGTCAATGCTGCGGATGACGATTTAGATGTGTTTCAACCTATAGCTAATATAACTGGACTCCGGTATTTGCACATGCAATTCTTCCAGGCAGATCGAAGAGATATCCCTCCAACTCAATTAATGGCTTTGCGTTCTTTGTCACAACTTCAAACTCTGATCATAGAAGGCGAACAATACTATGATCCTTACTTGGTGTCTGATATCGACGACGATGGATGGGAAGGTCTTGTGTCTGGTCTTCGGGACTTACGTTATCTTTTCTGGCCTATATCAACGGAGCTGACAATAACCGCTTTGACCAGCCTCGCACAGCATTGCCCCGGCTTGAAAGAATTGGCTCTGTTCGCAATGTTCGATATAGAAGATCTACGGAGCATACAAAATCCCCTTTTTCCAAATCTCACGCACTTAACCCTGGAAAACGAAGTCAATCGTCAGAGGAGACCAAAATCGATGACCATTCAGGAAACTGCTAATATCATTCGGTTCCACGCGCCTGAGCTCAAGTGGTTCGATGTTTGGAGACATTGGGAGAATGAAGACCAATACACAGAGCAATGCGTCCAAACTGCCAAGGCCTGGGTGGAGCATTTTGCACCGGCTTCAGAAAGAACAAAAAGACTTGAGCTTGGACAAACCTCGAGACCAATCTTTATGGCCTCTGGTTGGTTTCCTTCACGTGAGATTGACTTGCGTTTGTCCCAGAAAACGAGCTGCCAAAACTAACAATATAACTTTATTACCGCCTATGGACATTGCATTTCATAACACAGACGATGATTCTTCGTGGTGCGGATGGAAGGTACACCACAAAGCCCAGATGTCTTACATGACATTGACTTAGATGCTTGGAGTTTCCCATCGATCGCGGCTTTGGAGACAAGCAGAGAAAACTTCTACAAGGAGGGCCTCGAGTCTTTCGAAAGCCGCTCGCATCATGCATCTACTCCAGATCCAACCCACCTAGATGTACTCACCTCAGATCAGCAATCAGACTCGGGGACCCCGCTCTGATATTGATGAGTCTAACAATCGAGTTAAGTCCATAAACTCGCAAGACTTCACATGGAGCGGACGACCGGGCAAGACGCCTAGCACTGCAGGTCACAGATTGATGCGCTGTACTTGCTATGTTAGTTCATCGAACACGTCCATGACAGCATTGGTAGCTATCTACTCCAGCGTTATCTGTCTCACAACGCCATGGCCTAGTCCAGGATATGTTTGAAGTAGGGAAAAACATTTCGTATCACAGAGAGGGCAACAAGGCATGATACCTTCGAGACCGGGATTGAGCACTCACACCGGCCCGCTGCCGTAGCTAATGTTCCGACATCAAATCCTAACAGAAGCCTGAGGTCTGTGGTGGAGCATGGGCAGTGCTCACATCGCAACCAGCGCAACGGCGTATTTCCACATTACTGAGTTTGTCGCTGACAGACAAATTATTGACCCCGTCATCTATCGTAGGAACCTCGTACTCCATGGCATTCCAATCTGATGGCGCCAATCTCTCAGCTTTCCCAATACCAAGATCACCGACATTGTCACGCAGTACATCGGAACGACGCACTCATAATCAAATGACATAGTATCGTCCCATAGTCATCTTGACCCTCGACAGAACACTCAACAAGCATCGGAAACTCAAAGATCAGGGCTTCCCATCATTCTATACTCCCTCACCACCCCCCAAAAATCCCAAGTCCAATTGCGTCAATTACCAACCCATATGTAATTCCGACATCCACAATAAATCACAAAACAAGCCCCCTTAGCTCAGTGGTCCAGAGCGCGTTTTCACTCGTAATTTACCTAGGATCCTTTACCCACCTAATTCCTAACTACTTTCTCTCCTCTTACCTAAATTCCTATAGCGTTCTCCTTGTGAGAACGAGGTCGGTGGTTCGAATCCATCAGGGGGCGATACTTTTTTTCTTCTAATCTCCTTGCTTTGTTTGCTTGTAAGTTGCATGCGCTGTATCTTAGGCTTCTCTCTCTCTTTCTTTTTTTTTTTTTGGGTTTCTTGGTCGCTCGCTCTTATTGTTATATCTGCCATTCAACATCTCCCGTACCATCTTTCTTTCCATCACGTCTTCTATATCTTGTCGTGTGGTGGTGCCATTACTACGCATATCCTGTATCAATCGTATCAACCACCTTTTTCGACATGACAACTTCCATCGTCTCTCTCTCTGATAGATTTTTTTCGAATCTCGTGCTTTGGTGGAGACTTTATGAATATCGAGTCGATGGTCACATACGCTTTCACACACGACGATCTCATGCAAATCAGATCTGATATGACCTGGATCAACCTTTCAACACCCTGACTCTGACACTCTCCCAAGGAAACGTAGCGAAATGTTGCACGGATTTCTCTTGTAGATGATGGATAGTGTAAGAATTGCTATTATGACTCTGGAGTATATGGGTATCTTTTGTATCCAGTCTTTTTTGCCGTTACACCTATACCATACTGTCCTGTAGTTTCCAGTCTTTCCATCTCTTCCAATCAAAAGTCTCGTAAAGCCCCTGAACCAGATACCCAGAACCTTTCGGACCTTCGTTCCCTAGCCAAGTACATTTCGGATCGTTATTGCATGACACCACCACCGAAACACCAAAAGAAAGCGCCCAAGCCTAGTCCACTCAACACGGGTATCGTCAAGTTGTCGTCCAGACCCCAAAGATCAATTGCTTCAGAGATGGCAGCAATGAAACCAGACATGACAGCCGTAACAGCAATTGCAGGTGTACCAGTCAATGTGGCCTCTTCAACCTTCCAACCCAAAGTCTGCCTGGCCACCTCAGGTAACGCTAACACTCCATTGAAAGCAAAAGCGCCGTCTTCTGTATGCCACTGGCTCGGCGTCCTCGGAGCCACAACTACCCAAAACACCAGTGCAGCACCGACACCAGTAACGAAAGCTGCGACGGTACCGGCCAAACTCTTTCCCTTGCGCACACGAGGGGTGTATTTTCCCCAGAGACGGCCGAAGGTGGAGGCGGCTGTGTCGCACCAAGAAAGCAGGAGGATTGACATTACAGCGACGTCTTTGGGGAGGAAGTAGAGGACGAACCAGGCGCCTGCTAGGTAGGAGATGACGCCGTTGTATTTGTCGTGGGCTTCTGATTCGCGCATGAATGCGCCTAAGAAGCGGATGTAAAGGCGATTTAGAGGACTGTGAGAGGCTTAGTACAGGTTGTAGTTGGACTGAATGCTGCAAGATACTCACGGGTAATGCATTCTTGTGAAATCAACGGCGAAGATGGGGATGAGGGCAGTAAGAAGCGGTGGGTGGATTGCAGTGGTTTGGTAGCCGTATGCGAACAATCCTAATGTGAAGAAACCGATCGAGACGTGCAGGGCTTTTCTCGGTATCTCATGTCGATGGATAAACTGACGCCATTCGCGGTGTATAGGAATGAGACCGAGAGGACTGGGACTTCGGCTTAGAGCTCTCCAGTAACTCGCGCCCATGCCTTGGATACTGTTAGGATCCAGATGTCCATTGCTCTTGTCTTTGTCTTGTGCGGATGACTTGGACAAAGGTTTTGATGAGATTTTCCTAGCGATCTGAGGAGATCGACTCCGAGCTCTCGCGCGACTTAGTTCTGGATCTGAAGAATCGCATTCTTGTTGCTCGGAGATGGGTGCTGGAGAAGTGATGCGGCCATTTCTTTTTGTGGTAAAGTAGCTGTCGCGTGCTGAGGTTTCGGATGGTGTGGGTGAAGGTGAGATGATGCGCGTCTCTGGTATTGGCTGTGAGGATGCCGCCATGTTGGAAGCTTTCTATCTTCGACAGTCTAGCTATCTATGCTGCTGCGATGTGCTGAGTCGCGCGATCAAAGGGAAGCGCGTTATACTGTCGACTAGAGGGACGTGTCGTGCAGACGATGATGATGGCGCCAAAACGGTGAACCGATTCCTGACCAAACTTTACAGCTGCGAGGTGATGTAATTCTCAGAACGATCCCATCTTTTACTAAACTAAAGCAACAAGGAGAGAAGAAACTGTAGGATGAGGGGGAAGAGAGATACAACCGAGAGAATCAAGAGACGTGGATTAAACTATCTGGTTAGGCTTCCTGCAGGCAGGCAGGATCAAATCAAGATAGAATTAAATGCATCATAAGCAACATCACGGATGGCCGAGGTGGCTTGTCCAAGATTACTGTAATTGCAAGTCGCAAGCAGATCCGGAATCTTCGGCTACGCTTGCTGACATGACATGTCACTACAGGAAGGGCGTCGGTGACATGATGCTCCGATCACCGAATGACTCTTTCCTGATTAGATAGCAGATAATAAAGGAAGGTCAAGCATACTTACTTTCACATGCTTGCTTGCTTTGCGATTTCCGCAATTGTTTCTTCTACCGACATCTTTATTACACAATGTCTTCAGGAAAGAGCGCTTTCAATCTCGAGACATGCGCTCGCCCTAACATTCTGGCCCTCGAGCCTTACAGATGTGCCAGAGAGTAGGTTCCTGCTTGATATTGTTCTCATGCGCAGCCGGGTACTGATTACTCACTTCCCTAGCGACTACAAGGACGACGGCACAAACATCCTCCTCGACGCCAACGAGAACGCCTATGGTCCTGGTCTCGCTATCGATGGTCTCGAGAAGCTCAACAATGCTTCACTGAATGGCGAGGCGAGTGTCGAAGTCGACCTTCTTGGCCTCAATCGCTACCCTGATCCGTATGCACCTCTCTCACGACCAATTCTCTCTACGTATAGGCTGACTCGTCGCAAAGTCACCAGCCGGAATTGAAGCAACTCCTCTGTGAGCTACGCAATACCAAAATCCACACGCAAAAGACCCTCACACCCGACAACCTCTTTGTCGGCGTCGGCAGTGACGAAGCCATTGACGCCCTCCTTCGCGCCTTCTGTGCTCCTGGCAAAGACAAGATCCTCACATGTCCACCCACGTACGGCATGTACGGTGTGTCCGCTCAGGTCAATGACGTTCAAGTCGTCAAAGCACCGCTAGACGTCAACAACAACTTCGCCCTGCAGCCCTACTTGATAAACGAAATGCTCTCAAACGACCCCACTATCAAGCTCGTCTACATCTGCAGTCCCGGAAACCCCACAGCAAACCTCGTCCGCAAAGAAGACGTCGAGGCTGTACTCAAGCACCCAACATGGAACGGTGTCGTAGTCTTGGATGAAGCATACATTGATTTCGCTCCCGATGGCACCAGTCTCGCCGAATGGGTCAATGACTGGCCCAACCTCGTCGTCATGCAAACTCTCTCCAAAGCCTTTGGTCTCGCTGGTATCCGTCTCGGTGCCGCCTTTACATCACCACCCATCGCCCGTCTCCTCAACAGCTTGAAAGCACCATACAATATTTCCAACCCTACCTCACAACTCGCCATCGCCGCCCTCCAACCCAAGAACCTAGCAGTCATGCGCAACAACAGAGATAAAATCATCGCTCAGCGTGACCGCATGCTGAAAGAAATGCCCAACATTCCTGGTATCGGGCGTTTCCTAGGTGGTGCCGCTTCCAACTTCCTCCTCGTTGAGATGCTCGACGCTCAAAACAAGCCTTCCAACGACGTCGCCCTGGCAGTCTATGAGCAACTAGCCGAGTCAAGAGGTGTTGTTGTCCGTTTCAGAGGCAAGGAAATGGGTTGTCAGGGATGTCTGAGAATCACCGTCGGTACCGAAGACGAGGTGACGAGATTCTTGAGGGAGATTAAAGAGGTGCTTGATGTTGTGAGGAAAGAAAAGAGTGGCGAGAAGATGGACAAGGCCGAGCAAAAGACGGAGGAAAAGGCTGAGGTGCTGGCGAATGGTGTGATTGCCTGAATCTCCCATCTTGTGTCATAATGAGATGCAGATATAGACTATAGAAACTCAATATATGAAGATTCTTCCAGACCAAAGTACAATGTCGTACGAAAAGTGAATGGTCCAAACATCTTAGGAAGAAAGGAACAACTGACGAGAATGAAGGAACATCATGTTGTTTTGAATTTCTTTGGTTTGATTCAAGTTTTGACTTTGGTCTTTATCTCTATTCTGATATACTGAAGACTCTCACGACAGATAATTGTTCTTTCGAGACAGGCAAGAAAAAAAGTGGTAGAACAAAGCAGTAGCATAACGAGAAACTCCTTCCCTCATGCAATGAGAATTCCATCATGCAAAGCAAGAAAGCAACAAAGAAAAAAAAAAAGTAGCAACGACAAGCAGAAACAATCCAAATAAACAGAAGCGAACTACCCTTCCATCAATAAACCTCGTCTCCAGATACAGTGCAAATAAAAAGGTCCTCCCTCCTCCTTCCATCCCGCACTAGGTACCGTATTTACCCAACAACGCTCTTCAAACTCAACCCTTCCAAGAACCCGCTCAGATCCTCCTTTTTCACCTCGACGACCTCGTGCTCGAAACTGTCTATCCTGACCCTGGCCCCGGTCTCCTCGACCACTTCCTGGAACGCCGCGCCGAATCTATTCGTACCGTAACCTCTCTTGTTTCTTTTATCCCTGAGTTCCGCGTCTTCGTCGTCGTCGTCGCTGTCATTGTCATCGTCGTCTTCGGATTCCGATTCCGACTCCGAGGATGATGACGCTTCTTCGTCGTCGCTGTCGATGAAGATGCCGTTTGCTTCTTCTCTCTCCCTTCTTAGTTTCTTCTCTTCGGCTTTGCGGAGCAGACGTGCGGTTTTCTTTGCTGCGCGTTGAGCTTCTTTGGCGGCTTTCTTGTCCATTTTTGCTTTCATTTCGGCTCTGCTCTTGACTCTGGTGGCGGAATCTCCGCCTCCCAGGCCGACGACGACGTAGACTCCTCGTTTCTCGTCCAGAGCTGCCAACACTAAAGCCCCTTGATCTGTCTCCGTTCTCTTGACCCCTTTCTCGGCTTCCAAAACCGAAATCGAGGAGTTCACCCAGACGGCTAGTTTTACTAGTGCACCTGGATGGATGAAGAGGGAGATATCGGGGCCTTCGCGGATTACGGCCATGCGGAAGGCGCGCAAGTGACGGATCTGGTGTTTGGAGAGGAGAGCGCTGCCGGTGCGGAGGATTGCTCTGTGGAGGTGTTGGGCTGTGGGGACATGTGAGAGTAATAACTGTAGAGCCGAGGACGAAGGCGATAACGCGTCGTAAGCGGCGAAGAAGCGGTTTGTCGTCCAATCCGGGTCTGCGATCTTGTGTTGTTCTTCGGCGGAAGAAGAAGTTGGTGAAGCGTCTCCGTTGAGGGAAGTCGGTGGTGTGGGAAGTGCTGCTCTCATGCGAGCATTATAGTTTGGTTGCACTTTTGTTCTGAAGTCCGTGTGTGGTGTAGCAGCGGAAATGATTTCGAAAAATGGTTCGGTGCCGACTTCGAGAATTGCAGAGGTTATTACTGCGACGTCTGTTGCTGATAGACAAGCTTGCCATCCCCATGAGCGGACGAAACCCCAGCCTTCGTGGCGATTGGAAGCGCTGTCTTCGGAAGGGACTAGACCGTCAAGACCATACATTGGGGCAAACTTCAACAGTCGTTGACGGAGTCCCCGTTTGAGCTCCATGTCCATGTGCGTGTAACCCTTTTCTGCTTCGGAAAGTGAAACACCCATTTTTGCCAGGAGTTTGTGGAGACGACGACGCCCTGCGTCAGACCAGATGTGCAGACGTGTGGAAAGGTATGGCGAATGCAACATACTCTCATACAAAGACCAATGTCTGATAAGCAAAAACCTGGGCTCTGGAGACAGACGAATGGAGTTGTCGGTAGGGGAACGAGCATGTGTGGGTATCACACCAGCGCTTTCTCCCAGATCTCTTTCTCTGGCGATCTCTGAGGCGGGGATGGGGTTCAGACGACGGACTTCGTCGCGAAGGACATCACGGATTTGGTCGCTGCGGCTGAGGTTCCAGGGGCTTTGACGGGTCGACGAGGTGGAGGTTTGGGAGTGGCCGTAGAGCTCTGTTGAGGATACGCCGACGAGGGAGAGCCAGAGGAGATCGTTGTCTTCCCGACCGAGTTCAGAGGCTAAGGAGTAGAGCATTGATGAGATGGGTTCGGAGTAGAAAGTTCCGAGAGAGTAGTAGGCTTGTAGTGTTGATTCGTGTTTCTTCCTCATGCGAAGAAGTTTTCGACGGAGGGAGCGGGCTGTAGGTTCTCGGGGTTGTGCTGGTGGTGATGATGGGACGATTCCTGAGACTTGTGAGGATGAAGGGTGGTTGGACATTTCTAGTCGTTCTTGTCGTGATGCTGGGATTCTGGGAGATGCTGGTATTGACGAGTTCTGTGAAAGTTAGTACAAGTTCTCTCATCACTAACATTGCTGCAGACTTACCGAGTTACTTCGTCTCCTTTGATATGGTCTTTCTCCATCGTCGTCATCGCTGCCAGCATCTTGCTCGGCGTCATCATCACTCCACGTCTTTCTCTTGCGTGTCTGTGATTCTTCAGCCGAATCGTCTTCATCGCTCTCAGCATCGAGGTCGTCATCCTCGTCCTCTTCGACCTCTGGCATGTCCTGCAAAGCACAGAAAGCTTCCTTCTCAGGATCCAACTCTGCCTCAATATCGCCATCGTCAAAGACAACAATACCGCCTCTTCCAGGAGTATACGATTGCAGCACCTTGCCTTGCTCGACACCTCTCCTCCTTCTCGCAGCAGCAATAGACAGACCAGCTTCTTGCTCCTCACCAATATGTGCCGCAGCTCCCGTACCAAAGACATTTTGCAGATTCCAAGGACGTCTTGCATCGACAACCCACACCTCAACACCATGGTCGTACATGTTCATCTGTGTCTCTGCATCTTCACCTCCATCCAACCCAAGCATCTCTTCCAAGTCCACCAGACCTCCCACCCCCAAACACACGACTATACCGCCTTGACCACCATGTTGACGTGTCAAAGGCAAGACGAGGTCTTTCCCCGCAGCTGCCAGTTCACTATATCCAGCAACCGGTTGGACCTTATGCGGTATGTAGTCGCGTTTCAGGAGGGCGGTGAGGATCCGACATGCACATATAGCGTCTGGGTCGAGGGATGCGAGGATCAAGACTGGCGGAGAAAGCGGGTGTGTGTTCTTGACCAGATGGGCGTATAGGTGTGATAGAAGCGTTCGAGGCAAGTACATGGTGTCGTCTTTCCAGATTCTCTCAGTTCATACAAGCTGACTCTTGATTCCTCGTCTTTTTCTTCTTTCGTGGGTGGTGTATTCGTTGGCAATTTATGCCGTGTTCGTGACGCGTTTGGTGTTTGTTTCGTAAAGTTTCATGCTCTGTGGTTCGTGGACTGGCAGGATGACAATTTTTGAACAGACACAAATGTTACAGTGTCTGAGGAAAGAATGTCGTTGTCTCGATTAGGGTGTGTGTGTATATCCTTCTTGGGTGCTTGTTGCTGCTTTGCTAGATTGTCGAGGTCAGAGGCACGCGAGATTGTCGTGACGAGCTTCATTATTGTTTCACGCGTTTCGCGATGCGTTTCCACCACGCGCCTAACCAACAACGCGCCGCTCGATGACCACAAGATCGAGGACTTGGCACCAATCGGTAAATTAATTTTACTTCTTAATTCTTCTTTTTTCCCCCTCTGTCAGACATCAATCACGAGCTTCACTCATCAAATTCTGATCATGATCGTCAGCCATGAAAGTCATCTCCAATACATCTTGTTATAAAGATTCTTATTAAGTTGTCAACATTCCTTCAGACATTACTTTTCCTGTTAGAGTCAATCCCATCCCAATATCTTCTCCTTTCACACAATACCCTCTTTCTTATGCATCTTCATCCTGTCCGACACAGCTTTCTGAGGATGCACTACATCCTTCAACCCCAACCAAGCAGTGTTCAACGGGCTAGGTCCAGTATAGATAAACGCATCATAAAGCACTCCTCCAAAAATGCACCCGCAGAAGGGTGCAACAATTGGAACCCAGAAATAATATCCTCCTGCGCTCCATACTTCTGGTCCATATCCCACTGCATAACTCATCAACCTTGGACCAAAGTCACGAGCGAAGTTGACTGAATGAGTTAGCTTGCTTGATTTTGACCTTGTTGGAGAAATCTTGACTTACTCGCATAACCAGTCTCAACGCCAAAACAGGCACCGAGACCAAAGATAAGGAAAAACAGGCCCAGGGGGAACCAATTGCCTCCGCCCCGGGAAACGCCATTGTTCGTCTCGTCTTTCAACGCAAAGATGACAAACATAAGAATAGTACTGGCGATGAACTCGGAAAAGAACTGGCTGGCCTTGGTCAAGTAAGTCTGTGGGTAAGTACAGAATATCGCCGCCGTGGCTTTGGGTGCAGGAGGTACTGTTCTCAGTCCTGCGCCACCTTCGAAAGCATTTATGGCATTAATGTAATTGGCGTAGATGACTCCAGCAGCAACAAACCCTCCTAGGAATTGCGCCAGGAAGTACATTGGAAACCTTCGCCAAGGCAACTTGCGTAACAGACAGTTGGTAAAAGTAATCGCCGGATTCAGATAAGCTCCAGAGTCACCAGCGACATATACACCCAACATGGTCCCAATACTATTTTCACAGTCAGCGGTTTCTTCTTCTTCTCTTCAAGCAACTCAAAAAAGGATCAAGGACAAGAAACACTCACCCCCATCCCCAAGAAATACTTTGATAGCTGCCATACCCATTTCCCCCCGGTGCCGTCGTCTCACCAGCACTCAACAGAACTTGAGCCACACTCCCATCCCCAAATAACACCAAGATAAACACACCAAAGAACTCTGCAAAAGGTTCTCTGAGTGCCAATCTGACTTTACTCCACCACAAACTCGAATACATCGCTTCATCGTGTTCTTCATCTATCGGTGCCTGAGGATTCAGACCCAAATGACTCCTCGTGTTGGTCATGTTGTCGGAAGTCTTGGTGGAGGTGGAAGAAGTCAGTGGGGCGCCACCCGCGTCTTTGTGAACGCCAATGTGTTCGACGTGATCGCCTGGGCGGGTCGTCCATTGTTTGAGCTTCAGGGAATCATGATCTGGGTCGTGAAGGTGGGTTCGTACTGCATCTGGGTCGGCGGTGAGACCTGATAGTCTTCTGTGGATCGTACCAAAATTAGAGTCCCAGCTTGATGGTGCTTGTCTCCATTGATTGTACGAGAACGGGGTCTCTGGGTTGGTCCATTGACCTTGAGTTTGTCCTTCAGGGTGTCTGTTGCTCATTTTCGTCTTATCTATTGATCATATAGGTATATCCTTATACAGCAAGTCAAAGTCTAATCAGAGCCGCAAGTATAACGAAACAAGTTTGTTTATGACAAAAGTCAAGAAAACTTGGAAGAAGAAACACAAGCGACGTCAGGAAAGAAAGAGGAACAGAAAGGCAAGAGAGCTCGAGGAGAGCTTACGCCTTCGATGTCATGATCCAAGAGTTCGACCTAAAGGCAATAATGAGTTCGAGGGGTAGTAGATAAAGAGCTTTGCTCCTGCCGCAAGCTCATCTGACATGCCCATAAGCAGAAGGATCGGACGGGTTAGGTGTGTAGGGTTTGCGGGAACATTCTCTAAGTACATCCTCAAGCCGTTTCCAACCCTCGGTACTTCATGAGCCTCACTGAACCACCGTCGAGAGATAACACACTTTCGGACTACTCAAAATGGTATACCATCCTCTTGAACTCCTAATCAGTGACCCAAACCAATCCAGGTCTTCGAACTCAACTATCAACCACTTCTCTGACAAACCTCGCCATCTATGTAATCTCCTGCCTTTCCCTCACTCTCTTAAGATGCAAGTACACTTATACATCCATCACGAGACTAAAACTACAAAAGGCATCTTTACCCCACGAATCAGACATCTCCCCATCCTTCCTTTTTTTTTCTCCATCATGCTTTACATCTTTATTCGACCATTTCCCCGCGGTTTAGCGGCCGATCGGTTGGAAGATCCCGAAAAAAAGGTGAAATCATGGGGTACGCCTTGGTACTTTTGGTCTTTATATGACATTTTGATGACGCGAATGGTGCTTACCTCGTCTACTACTCTGTGTCACTTTGTTTTCTTTCTGGTATAGATATAGATATAGATGCAAAATATAGATACAAAATTATAGGTTGGGCTAGGGTTTGGATTGGCGGTCACTGTGTTTCGGAGCATTGGAGTAATGGGTCCAAGAGAGCTGTGATTACTATAATTGTTGGAGAGGTACTAATGTGGTATTCCACAAGTATATTAATGCCAAGTAGTGAGCTTTCAGAAATGCTTTTGCGCTCCATGGAAGGGGATTCATTTATTCGAGGCGAAAATCAAGAATTGGTGCGGCTTGAGGCAAGAACAAGAGACGACACAATCCCTCTATCATCTCGAAGTCGTTATCGAGGCGAAACCTCTTCGTCAGAAGTATACAATCCATCAAGCAAGAGTTCAATGCTTGCAGTTTTGGAGGTCGCCATTGTAGAGAAGAAGATCAGAACTTTTATCTTTGTCATGCGTCGAGCAATTTGCTAGAAGCTACATAGCTCGCCTCAGCCCGTCTTTGTGTCACGTCCTCCATCAACAGCGACTTCACCATCTGAAGACTCACCACCAACGATGTGCTCAGCACTACCATTCTGCACGCCCAACTTACTAACATCATACCCATTCTCGGCCAGATAAGCCCTGAAGTTCATGTCCTCCTGGTCGATAGTATCCTGTCCAATATCCGGCAACAAGAAAAGTGCAATAGCCGCACTCAGGATACACAAAGCCGATGAAATGAAGAAAGGGTATTGACCAGCTTTAATCGGGTCGGTATCCTCATATCTGTCGTACAGGATAGCAAGAATCTGGTTTCCAACGAATGCACCGATTTTACCGATTGCGGCCGCGATGCCGTAGTATTGTCCACGTACAGCGGTAGCACATGTTTTCGATGCTACGAGACCGATGTTGTCGCCAGGACCGAATTCTCCCAGGGCAAGGAAGATGCCGTACACGATCACGAAACCAGCGACGTTGTGGGGTTGTGCGAGGTATTTATACACGCCGGCCATGATGAAGCCTACGATACCTTGGGCCAGAACTCCGTATCCGAGGACTTTCTTAGGACCGAACCAGTCGGAGGCGAAACTACCGCCAATGCATCCAGGCATGTAGAAGAGGTAGATTAGAGTTGTCCAGCCGAAGCTTTTCCACAATGCGGTGTTGGGACCGAGGAGGTTGGATACGATTGTTGAGCTGAAGAGACCGAAACTGTAGCCGGAGAAGTCGTAGATGAACCAGATCAGGGAGACGATGCTGAGGCGGAACCAGTAGTATTTGAGTACCAAGAGCCATGGTGTTTTGGTTTTTGCCATGGTTTCGCGTTTGTAGGCTTCGGGTTCGCTCAATTTGAGACGAAGATAGAGGAGGGAGAGAGGAGGAATGACTCCGAGACCGAGACAGATGCGCCATGCGGCACGAAGGTGATCTTCCGTGGTGATCAAGACCTGAAGATGTGGTTAGTCAGCTGTTGTAGAAAAGTCACGTCAAGACAATATTTACCACAATCATGGGTACCAAAGCAGAAACCACGAAACCAAGATCGATCTGCACATTAGTGAACAGGATAAACCAACGATTCCTACTTCCACTCTTCAGTTCACCAGTACTCTCAGCACAACCAACACTTCCAGCCGGATACTCCCCTCCGATACCAATACCCAACAAGAATCTCCAAGCCGTCAATGCAGCAAAAAGACCAGATTGGCTACCACCCGCACCATAAGATCCAGCACTCAATGCAGCAAACACAATCAACAGCACAGTAGAAATGAACAAACTCCACTTTCTAGACCAATGATCAGAACTCCAACCAAACACGAGCATACCCACAACAGTACCAGCAAACGTGATGGAAGAAACATTTCGTTGTGCTGCAGAGGCTTTGTAGGTTTCCGGGTATACTTTGGAGAGCATGGTGCTCACGAAGCCGATCACGCCGTTAAGGTAGCCGTCTGAGAAGAGTCCTGCTCCGCAAGCG
This sequence comes from Dothideomycetes sp. NU30, assembly GCA_026013035.2. Lineage (NCBI taxonomy): Eukaryota > Fungi > Ascomycota > Dothideomycetes > Dothideomycetes sp. NU30. The sequence continues at coordinate 16,058 of BSBH01000106.1, read as the reverse complement.
ATTACTGGCCAGAGACGTTCCCATCGCGATTTTTCGGTTTCCGCATAGGGTTCGTGTTGGGATTGGATGGTTGCTGCTTGGGGATTCGTGAGAGAAGAACTTCTCCGCTTCTCACTTCGGGAAAGGCGTGCCATTGCGAATGGATGTGTCGCGTGGGGCAATTGAGTTTTTGTCGCGTGAGGGAAGTTCAAGGCTTCGTGGTTGTGTAGATGAGACTACCAGACACACGATATAAGTCTGCGACAAGCGACAAGAAACGGATCGGTAGCACAATTGCAAGGTGTAGACAAGAGAAACGTCTTTCGAATTGGAGGAAACACAAAGGACATTATGGGACGTGGCACGCGACTCTTTTAAACCAAGCGGTTGGCAAGGAAGGATCAAGCACCTACGATCAACACGCCCAATAACCACAAAAAGATATGGAGGCGTTCCCGGCGACCAATTGAAGCATTTCCGCCCCCTAAGCTATGCAGGGAATAAAGGCTTATCTGCCTAATGACAAGCTTTCTGGATGTATCGGCATGTTCGCCCGAGTGGCCGATGTTGATCACACGCCACTTTGTACTCTTTTCTTTCCTACCCATCTTCCTTCTCTTTGGTCTGTGGTTTGCAGAGCATGTCGAGTACTTGAAACACGTGCTTTCGAGTGTGCTTGTATACCTGAATATCATTGGTTGTTTTTCATCGTTGGCAAACCCTCTATGTGGGGTGGAAAAAATAAGGGTTCGTGGGCTGGAAAGATGCAACGGCTTGCGCGTACTGCAGATGTGTGGATATGACGGCCTCAACAAGAGACTTTGATTCTTGGAAGGTATAGCAACTCTTGTGATGGATGGCTCTCTTGTTGTGTTGGCAATTCTGATATATTCTGCCGAGTTATGTATCGAAGGCAGATAGAAGTGGAAAGGGAAGGTGAAAGGGCTCTAGAGTGATGGCCACGTGCGCTTCTGACTTCACTTCGCAAAGTCAAGATTTTTTTAATCAACGAATCTCAAGTCTAGCAAAAGACACGAGCAATTGGCAAAGAGCTAACGCGCTTGGATCCATAGTCTTTGTTCTTGCGGCATGAGTGTTCCTTTTCCCGATGACAGAGATATATCAACTCAATCATAAGACTTTAGATTGCGTTGACGTTATGAGATGCGATTATGCGGCCATCATTTCGATATGGTAACCATGAATACCTATTCTGTTGTGACATAGCAAGGCATCAATCGTCTGCATCCTCAGACGCATATCACGTGAATTGATACCAGATCTATGAGACTGTCCGCAACCTCCCCCCAAAGTTCAAACTCCCTGCTTCTCCATCCACTCCTCGACAACACCACTATAATCCTCCACTCCATAACTCCCAAAAATCTCTTTGAACCACCCACCCTTTCTGTCCCCTCTCAGTCCCAGATCCTTCAGAAGCATATCCATATACGGCAAAGTATCAAACACGAAATCCGGGAATCTGGCACCATATCCACAAGGATACCTCCATCTCAAGAATCTAGAATGCAAAAGCGCCTTGTTTTCCGCATTTTTGTTTGAGTCTGGGAGACGAGATAGCTTTCCGTCTAGGTAAGCGGATATCCAGAGGGCTTGAACGCCGGCGCAGACGGGGTTTGTGATGGTGGAGATCATGCCTGTGAAAGCTATGTTGTGATGTTTTAGGATCGAGGTGGGAGGAGCGATGAAGCGGTAGAGTTTGAAGGGCTGATTGACATCGTCTGAGGACAGATCTCCACCAGGGAATTTGGTCTTTGGCTGGTTTTTCAACCTTGGGAACTGAGAGAGGATTTCGTGATCAGCTTTTGCTATGTCCAGTTGCTTGGGGGAAGTGGACGGTAAGTTGAAGGGAAGACCGAGATCCGGGTCGATTCCTGCTGGGATAAAGGATAATGGAGGCTTGGCCCTCCAGCCTGTTGCGCATACTACTGCATCTGTTTGAATGTTGGTGCCGCTAGAGAGGTACATGGTTCTCTCATCCAGTCTTGTAACATCCGCAATATGGACTTGGATCTTTCCCTCTCTAACCAGTTTCAGGAAATCTGTGTCATAATTCAAGATTCCTAGTCCACTAGCAGTCCAAAACGCGGACTCTCTAGGTTTCAATTTGCTTGTCTCTTCATGTTTGTCATATCCCATTAGATCATTGGCGTCGGTAGACAAGATGTACCAGAATGCGTCAACGACTTTTCTTCCAAGCCAGGTACCATGAAGAAAGCGCCGCATGGCTCCATATCCATCTTCGTCGCCCCAGATAGAAGGACTCAACCAGGTGAGGAAGCGTTTTTGAGTCAGTTTCTCGAGCCACGCGTGGAAAGGTGTTACATATGGTGGCGCCATCCATGTTGGTCCTTGACCACTCTCGCGGACAATGAGATGTACTTTGACGTCTCTGATTGCACAAGCGTACGCCACATCCCAGGCTGATTTAGAGCCACCTAGAACAGTAACTGTCTTCGTGTCGTCAAAAATTCGTTCTATGTGTTGACCAAACTCTCGCGTATGGAAGAGGAGGTTTGACTTGGTGAACAGATCTGATCCGGGGATATCTGGTATGAAAGGCTGGGATGTCAAGCCAGTTGCAACAATCAGATTCTTGGTAGATATGGTTCCGGCTTGGTTGGTTTGCAATTCCCATCCTAATTCGGTCCTGGAAGCCTCAAGGACATTTGTGCCAAACAATATGCGTCCATAAACTCCAGTCTTCTTCGCATAATCGCCAAGATAACGACGGATGACCGCACCAGGTATATGGTGGCCTGGTTTTACGCCATAAATTTCTGAGTCCATGGGGAAATCAATGTACTCATATGTCCCAAGCATATTGTTGGATTTGAGATCAGGGTATTCTCGTTCTTCACTCCAGACACCTCCGATGGTTGATTGAGCTTCAATGACACGCAACTTGGCCGAGGGATGGGTCTTGAGATATGTCGCTGCGGATGCCAAACCATACCAACCTGTTCGTCACGTTAGTGACCTTTGAACACAGTTGAGGTAGAGATCGTACCAGCTCCAATGACAATCACATCGTATGCATCTGCCTCGCCTGAACCAAAGTCTGTATGATCCACAACCATGTTGGCGATGGACGATTTTTGGTCGGTCGTAAGAAAGAAAATTGGTAGCTGTGAAGTTCCGTTGAGACGGATGATGGCAACATAAATAGATAGATGGCAGTGAGAAGGATCAATAGAGATGTACGAATGCATATTGCATGCATGTATAGTGCTTTTAGCGTAATCATCTTATATTAGTTTCTCGCATCCTTCCAAGGCTGCAGGTCGTCTTTGTGCCCTGATGATGGACTTGTGACTTTGTCGCGGCGAGATGACTGTACCTGAGCTGGGAAGATTCCATCTCAATTATCGCCATGAGGTCTTGGAATATGTCGTTGGAATTGAAAAGGTTACCGCATCGGCACATATACAAACTTGAGCTATGCGTGTGGCCGATCTTGCCCGAAAAGGCAATTCCGCACGACCCCTGTCCGCTGCAACAATCTTACCATTTCCCTAGGAGTCATGAACTATGACTTGAACATGCATTGTTTCATGTGTCAAACTGTGGATTGAAAAGATCTCGGGTATCAAAGAAGATGGAATTATGGTTAAGAACCTCTATATCGCTAAAGCATACAGCTACAAGAACAAAGTAAGAAAGAATAAGGGAATTTTAAAGTACAAAGGAAAAAGCTCAAGTGCCCTTGCCCCAAGCAGGGAACGCTGCACCCAGTGTAGAGTTGCAAGCGAACCTGACAACATTCGCTGACATGTAACCAGAGTTGGAGTTGACATCACTAGCCAACAAGACCGTGCCATCAGGAGCATACATATTGACCTGCAAATTACCGATACCACCTCCATTACCAAAGTTGATTCTGATAGGAGTGTAGGTGTTTGCGGTAAGGAAGAAGGCATATGTCATGAGTTGAGCGCCGTTGGTGTAGAAGTTTGAGACTTGTGAGTTTGCGCGTGTCCAGCCGGAGACGGCGTTGGGGCCTACCCAGACAAATGTTGCATCGTCGGCGGCGGGGATGTTGATACTGTAGTATCCGGTTCCGTGACCAGCGAAGAGGTAGAAGGCATGTTCAAGAGTGATGGTTTGAGCGTTGGCTACCGAAACTGCATTGCCGTACATGGTGACTGCTGGGTTGGAGACGTACTTGGTGGAAGTTGGGTTGGTCTCAGCGATGTAGCTGGCTGTGGCTGTGAACATTACAGACGCCGACTTGAAGGACTCTGGGAGGTATGCGGGGTACAGGGATGCGCCTTGCTGACCAGCGAAAATGTTTGAGAATCCAGCGGCGGTAGCACCCTTGTTGGAGCACGTGGTAACAGGGGTAGGATAGAAGACCTTGACTGTTCCAGTCTTGGTTGTACCAGTAGGTGTGATGGTCGTGGTAGAGATAGTTGAAGCCGTACCTGTCTCAACAGCAGTTGTCACATAGACTGTGCCAGTAGCTGTTGCAGCCTTGCCTGAGGTGTAAACAAGATAAGTACCGGAAAGGCCATTGATGATGGTGGAGGTTGAAGTTGCTGCAGAAGCCCAGGCGGTAGTGCTAGTTGTGAAGGTCACAGTGGCTGCGATAGTAGAAGCACCGAATCCGGCGTAGGAAGCAGGTAGCCATGCCATGTCGACGTTGTAGTTGTCCAACTGTGGTGTACGAGAAGCACCAGTCAAGTTCTTGAAGTAACAAGTGTTGCCCAAGTAGGCAAAACCACTGCAGGTTGCCAGGTTGTCGCAAATGGCAAAGCATGAATAGAAATCGGAAGTAGTAGTGTTACCGATATCATTGGAGTACTGGACATCATAACCACAGCCCAATGTGTAGTTTGCGCCATTTGAGTCGATGTATGAATCACCAGCATTACCAAGAGCAGAACACGATGCGTTGGCGCCAGTTGGGGCAGGGGTCCATGTGAGTGCGGTCAAACCCTTGTCCTGGGGGTATAGAGCGTAACCGTACGAGCCGGTCAAGTTGTAGACGGTTCCACTCGAGGAGTAAGCGTTCTTAGCAGTGTCATATGAAGCAACATCGGAAGTGGTGTACAAGTAACAACCCATGGCTTTGAATTGGCCAGCATAGGTCAAGTTGAAAACATTGAAGTAGTTGCAAGCTAGTAGAAATTAGTATGAATGGATTTGGTAGAAACAAGGACCACGACACTCACGAGTATAAGTCGATGACTTGCTGTTGACGGCAGCAGTCTTGTTTGCTGATGTGTAACTTTGGCAAGTATTGCTACACTTGGTAACGTCGTAGGTGGCAAAGTAAGTCTGATTAAGATAGACTGGTGTGCTGCCGATCGACTGTACGTTGACCACAGCGTCCAAAGCATTTGGACCGTTGAACGTGTTGACTGATGGTGGTGCAGGGTTAAGGTTGTAACCATTAGACTGGTTTCATTAGCTCGGGATATCATCATCATGAACATGGCATCAACTTACACCTTGGATGACGACCATAAAATCCTTTCTGTATTGACCGATGTTGTTGGCCTGTGAGGCATCTACAAAGCCTCCCCACAATGCGCAGGTAACGCTCGTGCCGGCAGTTGGGTTGGGGCAAGAATCATCCGGAATGAAAGTAGGTGTTCTTTCAAAGTACATGTTGAAAGCATTACAGTCATCGCGAGCATTGCAATAGGCTGCACAAGCGCTTGTGTTGTAAGACGAGAGCTGGAAATATCCAAGATAGTTGTTGGCAAAAAGACCCCCGTATTGGCCAGTGAAGCTGGTGCTGTAACCGGCAGGAGGGTACCACTGGCCTGCAGCCAGATTGGCGAGACTAGAGTCTACCAGGAATTGGGTTGGTGTGTTTGGGTTAGGAGCGTAACCATACATGATGTTGTTGGGATTGGTGCACGTTGCTGAAGCAGCACGTTTGGCCTTGGTTGAAGTCGTCTTTTTTATGGTCGAAGAAGGCTTCTTGGTCGAAGAGCTCTTCTTGGAAGAGGTCGATGATTTCTTTGATGACGAAGACTTCTTGGTAGAGGTAGATGCCTTTTTGGTCGACGATGACTTCTTGGTCGAGGAAGACTTCTTGACCGAAGTAGTGACGGCCTTCTTGGTACTCAAAGTGGTTGGTTTCTTGACAGTGGAAGATGACTTCTTGGTGGAAGTGGAAAGTTTCTTTGTCGAGGTAGAAGCCTTCTTGGTTGAGGACGACTTCTTTGAAGAGACCGTCGAGGACGATCGAATCATGGTGGCCGCATGTTCAGAGCTGAGCTTTGAGACGATAGAAGAGGCAATGGATGAAGTCTTCACGGTACTGTGAGAGGTCGTAGTAGGCTTGAGAGTCTTTGCCTGTGGATTGGCAGCATAAACTTTGTCGAAATCCACGCTTTGGGCTTCAGCAAGAGCTGACAAGCCAGCAAGCAGCGGAATGGCAGTGTTCAGAAGACGCATCTTGACTTTGCTGTATACTAGAATCAGTCGTGAGCTCGAGGCCCATGGGCGCCGGGTTTGCCTCGTTGATTATATAGTGGCATGGCTTGACCAAACCACTCGCCTGTTTCAATCCAAGAGTTGATAGTGGGAAGCCACATGAACTGTTCTCGTTACTATCCCATCTTGAACAGGTGTGACGTTTGTTGATCAGTCAAGTTCATTAACCATTTCAGGGTAAAGTATGTCCAGAAGACGATTAGACATGGGATCTAGAAAACCGTTAGCACGTTGCCGTCAGAATTTCTGGTATAAACGTTGAAGATAGCCCTATGCTATTTGAGGATCTGCCGACTGTGCATGAAACAGTCTCACAATCTCTGTTCTATGCAAGACTGGATCGTCGACTCGTCATGCAGGGTATGCAGGGTACACAGGGTATACAACACAAATAGTGATGTCGATGGAAGATTAAAAGTTTCGAGGTGCATCCAAGAAGGCTCTCTCGAAGCCCGTATGAGGACATATACTCAGATGACAATAAATGGCGTAACACAAGAGGACCACTCAGACTTGTTCCCTAGGTTACCTTGCATGACATCTTTAGCGACACGAAGTGAAGCAACATGATATATTCGAGCGGTTGAAAACCGTTGGATCTAATACGGATATTGAAAGCTCGTGTCAAGGCCGAGCAATCCCTTCCTGAGGGTCTGATCAGGCCCGTAAAAAGGGCCCTTCAGGAACCTCCGGATTTGTATGCCGTAAGACCTGTGAAAGTAAATCGTGAGTCTGGCCTCGCGCCGACTGAACGATACATGCGGGAACGTGTATCATCTTGAGGAGCACACCACGTGTAGTACGGAAGTTCTCAATCGAGCACAGCCACGCCCTTGAACAAGGTATTATGTCGGTCAGGAGGTAGGATGTATTCGATGTTCATAGGTTCGGGAATACAATTAACAGGAGAGCAAAAGAAAAAGAATTGTACCAACAGAGAAAGAGATAGCATGAACAAAAGAAGAAACTTCCGACACGGGGAATCGAACCCCGGCCTCCTCGGTGAGAGCGAGAAATCCTAGCCACTAGACCATATCGGATTTGATATAAGAAATGCTTGTGACATGGGATATGATTTCTGTGTACACGCAAGGACTTGCACGAATTGATGTCTTGTTGCTATGGCAGTGGAAGAGTGACATGAATTGTGTACAGATACCAATGAGGTGAAAGAATCGCATTTTGGTCGTAGTCTAGTTGATGCATAGGGTATCGTAAATGGAGTATTTCATCCTAAATCAAGAAAAATTCGTCGCCAGCCTCGACACACACGGCGAGAAGCCAACAGAAAGGCGTCTAGTTGGCACCACCAAGTCTAGCCTCAATCTTTGCCTTTTCTCCAGCCTTGAGTTCAGCAATGTCTTCTCTTGTGCTGTTATATTGAGCGTTGGCCTGGTTGAAGGGGTTGTCCGGGTGCTTCTCAAACTCCTTTCTGATCTGCTCAATCTTTTGCTGTCTTCTCAGGCCCTTCTCATCCTTCATCTCTTCAAGACGACGCTCTTCGTACTGGGTGTAGGCGGCCTTGAAACGACGTTCGGGGTGGCGATCAACCTTGTCGGCGTTGGTGTCGCGTGTCAGGGAGAGGGCGTCGAGGGCATTGTCGATACCGGTTGCGTTGAGAGCGTTGAGAGTGGACTTGGAGGAGGGGCCATCCAGACCGGAAAGATCCAGACCGCGAGACTTTTTCTGCGCGCTCTTTGCATTGCCAGACTTCTTAGACGGGAGGCTGGCTTCTTCCTCGGCGAGCAGGGCAGCCTTCTCGGCCTTTTTGCGATCGGCTTCAGCCTTCTTGTCGGCGGCGGACTGGCTGGAAGAGAGTCAGTCGAGTGGCGTCGAACAAGAGAAAGATGGACCTACGCCTTGGAGTTGTCTTTGGCGCCCTTTGACCATTCCTTGTCCTCTTGGGCGGCCTTTTTCGAGTCGTCGACAGCCTTCTTTTGGGCGGCTACTTCGGCCTTCTTTGCGTTGCCGGCGACCTTCTTTGTGTTCTCGGCTCCCTTCTTGCCTGCCATGGTGATGAAGTGATTGTGGAATAGGTATGTGCGATTGCAAGCGTGGGACGAAGTAAAAGATAATCGAGTAGCTGATAATGTTCAAAGAGCTTCTCCAAACTTCCATGCCACTCTCAGACTTCAACCCCCACCACCCACCCACCGTCATCGGCAACTCGAGGAACTTCTTCCGCTGCATTGCACTCAGATTCTGGCTTGGCATTGATCACTCCGCTCCATCTGCCGCTCTTGGCTTCTCCGTCTCCGCCGTCACCTCCGTCACTTCCGTCACATGAGCGCAGAGGTTCTATCCATCTGACTTCACCAACCTTGGCCAGGATATAATCCTCACCACTCCTGGACAATATCCATTCTCTGAGTCACTGTCAATATGCCACCTCCGCCAAAGAGACCAACCGAGCCTCTGGGCAAGAATGAACGCAATGAATACATTCCTTCTTTCATTTCCAAGAAACCCTTCTATATCGACGACGCAACAGCGTCTCAAGAAGATTACCTGGAGCATCAGCGTCTACAAGCACAAAAGGACGATTCTCTTGCCACTCAAAAATGGTATAATCGTGGTCAACGAGCCGGAGCAGCTGCTACAAAGTATCGTAAAGGCGCTTGCGAGAACTGTGGCGCCATGGGTCATCAGAAGAAGGATTGTCTCTACCGCCAACGGAAGATAGGCGCGAAGTTCACTGGCAGCGACATCAAGGCAGATGAGTCGGGACAGGACATCAAGATGGGCTGGGAAGCAAAGCGTGATCGATGGAGTGGTTACGATGCACGTCAATACCAGGAGGTCGTCGAGGAATACAACGATTTACAAGCCTTGAAGGAGCAAAAATTGCAGAAGACAATCACGGAAGAAGGAGACGAGGACGAAGAGGCCAAGCAGGACGATGGCGACAAGTACGAGGAAGAGACAGACATGGGTCGTAAGCAACCAAATTCCTCACGCAATCTCCGTCTCCGTGAAGACACGGCTGGCTACCTGAAGAATCTCGATTTGGAATCCGCCAAATACGATCCCAAAACCCGAACCATGATAGACGATGCCGAAGGAGAGTTTGAACGCGCCTCCGGAGATGCGGAAGCATTCGCTCGCGCACAACGCTATGCATGGGAAACCGCCGAAACAACTGGTGCCAATAATGTACATCTTCAAGCAAACCCCACCGCTGGTGAAATCAACCGCAAGAAGGCCTTTGAAGAAAGCGCTGCGAAGAAGGAGGCCCAACGGAAAGCTCTATTAGACAAGTACGGTGGTCAGGAACATCTGCAACGAGATCCACTCAAGCAAGCCGCCATCACCGAAAATGAGCACTTTGTCGAGTACGACGAGCGTGGCAGAATCAAAGGTCAACCCGAAAAGAAGGAGAAGAGCATGTACGCCGAAGACGTCTTCCTCAACAATCACACTTCTGTGTGGGGTAGTTGGTGGAAGAACTTTACCTGGGGCTACGCATGCTGTCATTCGACCATCAAAAACAGTTACTGTGTCGGTGATGCCGGAAAGCAGGCTGCAGAACATGCAGAGAAGCTGGCCAGTGGTGCCGCGATTGAAAGTCAGTCCGAAGAGGTGCCCAAGTCCATCGCTTGGAAGGAGGAAGAAAGGAACGAAGAGCACGTACCGAATGCTGTTGACCGCCCTGAAAAGGTCAAGCGAGACGAGGCGGAGGATAGGAAAAGAAAGCTTGATGAGATGAAGGCAGGAGTTACGGAAGAAGACATGGATGAATATCGCAAAAAGCGGACTGCTGCCAACGACCCTATGGCTGCCATGCTCGGCAAGGATGAACTAATTGGTTGAGTAGGTGTCATCGTGCACTAGAAGAGAAGGAACAACACGAAACGCGATTACACAGTTGATGCCATGGTACCCTGTGGACTTCTGACCCCTCAACGACTCCTCCTAAGCAATTTTCAACCCCCCAGCGACGAGCAAGTTATATCGGGTCACGGGTTGCAGCAAAACTCGGAGTTGCAGACGTCGAATTTTTCTGGTCTGCCCAATCACATCTGACAATCAGCATACGCCACCATGGACAATCTCAAGCCAGGGCTGGGGGATCAATCAGCACTCGCAGCTGTGACTTTCGAATCAGTCTCGATCACGATTTCAAGAAAAGACTGCAAAATCTTAATACAGATGTCTACACTAGACGAACTCTCCGAGGACCAAGCCACACGCACAAGTACGTACGTGGAGCGAAGATACACCGTGCGGATAGGGTAGTCGACGATGACGCTCATATCTCCGACAAGAACGAGATGGACAAAGGAGTCTCAAAAGAGGTGGAAAGGAGTCCACGTCCAACCAGTAAGCATTTCCAGCTCGACATGCGCGTGAACGATACATAGGGTCGAGATTTAAGCAAAAACATTGTTCTTGTACCTCTTCCGAATTCCAACAGTGAAAGAGGTTAGAGAAACACTACCATGAAGGATACCAGAGATAGGGATGCTAGGATACACACGTCCATGCTTACCTACCTATGCAAGATAGTTCATCGAGTATAACTCATTCCAGTTCCCGTATCCAAGCATCCTTGTTTACCAATATAATCGGCATTTCTCAATGACACTCGAAGATATAAAGCCAAGGGTCGGAAGCTGTTGTGGAAATTGTGAAAAGAACAAACTCGATGTTTAAAGTATCTTGTATTCGTTCATCATGCAACATATTGATATCCACAGACATGAACAATTCGCCCACCATACTCGTCACCCTTCATCACAATCACAAATCTGCCGCAGCCTCCAAGACAGCATCAGTTTTGCCCTCCAGATCCGCACCCGTTGCCCTCTCACAGATAATGACAAAGGCCCTTCGCTTCTTCATCTCCTTGTCTCCACCCTTCTGCCCAAGATCAATCTTACTGGTGTCGAGTTTAGCCCAATATCTATCCAACATTTTTGCCAATTGATCTGGGTTCTTGGGCAATCCCAGCTTGTCAATTCCTCTGGCACTCTTCTCGTCCAGGAAAGGGAATGCTTCTGGCCACAACCATTGAACGCGTCTGAAGAAGATGTCTAGACCGGTTTTTCCAACACCTTTGATGTTTTCTTGAAGCAAGTCACGTTCCATGTCCCAGCCTTTGTGTGCTTGTTCGCGCAACTTGTCCAGACTGGTATCGCTGTCATCCTTGCCAAATTTGTGAGCAATCACATCCGCTACAAGACCGATTTGATCGGCAGTCTTTTCCTTGTGTTGGGTGTGTGCATCGTGCAAGGCTTGGTGTCTTTTCTCCTTGCCAGCGCTGATAAGGGCTTTAGGAGTGCTGAAGTTGTACGGTTCATTCAGAATCGTGCGAATGGTACGCATACCTAGTCTATGGCTGATGGGACGGCTAAGGACAACGGCGCATACAAGTTCTTCAAATGCAGTCATGGGAGTAGATGAGTAGGTTTTGTAGTCGGAGCCATGGGATGAGAGAGCTTCGGCTTCATCTTCAGGACGACAAAGAGAGGCGGCTGAGGAGGAGAGGAGATAGTTTAGCAGTTGCTCGGTGGAAGGTTGAGCCCTTGAGGCGTTGCGACCAGATTTGCGGGAGCCTTCACGAGAAGGTGGAGCTTCGGCTTTGCGCTTCTTGGTAGGTTTCTTCTCCGTCTTGGCTGGGGGTTCGGACGTTGGTGCAGCTGTCGCATCTTCTTCCATGGGTTCTGCTGGAGGCTGCTCTTCCGCTGTAGACTCCTCCATTTTGGACTCGTCAACCTTGGGCAAGTCCTTGGATTTAGGCTCTTCAGTCTTGGGGTCCTCTTCGGCTGTGGTTTCCTCCACCTTGGCCTCTTCAGTTCCGGCTTCATCAGCTTTAGGCGCATCTTCTGTGGCAGTCTCTACGACATCCTGACTCGTCTCGGCAGCGCCGTTTGTCGCAGGCTCTGCTACAGGCTCTTTAGCCTTGCCCTTGGCCTTTGCGCCAGCTTTCGCTTTCTTGGGAGGCATGGTTCAACGTGATGAAGCTGTAGTGTTGCGCAAACACAATCGATAGCTCAAGAATTGAAGTGCAGCCGGATGAGTTGATGCAAGAAGAAAGAGAAAAAGAGGGGAAAGTCAAAGGAAATGAAGACACGAGGTTGAGATAATAATATCCAGGAGCGAAGGACAACAAACCCGTGGCTGGGCTACTCTTTCTTACCCCGGCCAACCAACCGATCAACTGTTGCACATCCATTGACCGTGACGTAAGCAATGAAACCTACCTCATATCGTGCTTTGCAGCAAACATGTCTTGTCGCTGATCTCGTTTCAAGAGTTGGAAACCAGTTTCAAAAGGCACTACTTTTCTGAAAACATGATTCGGAATGAAAGATTGTTTGCTGTTTTCCAGACGAGGTCTGATCTTTTTTTTCTCTCGAAGTGAGCCTTTCCACTTTTGGTGCTGGTGGAGATGTGGGGGAAGCTACAGCCACTTTTGGGAGGGACATGTCTGAATGGCAACTTTGTTCCAACCACCAAGGTGTCCCAAGATCAATGAAATCGTGGTGCAAATTATCGAATAAAGACTTATGGGATGATCTTGGTGCTCACTCGAGCCCATTCGGTCTCAGCTTCGAGTTGAGGCCTGAGCATCATGGCGAAAATAAGGCTTCGTGTATACCAGGATCTTCCATATGGGTTCGCGTCTTCTCCGCGTCAGTCAAAGATGGTAAGATGATGTCAGGAACATGACAGAACCTCAAAAAGAGCGCGTCTCTTTCGGTAACAGCGCATCTCGCTTGATTTTGTGCAATTCCTCGACAACGATTGTGAAGACCGTAATAGATACGTTCGATCATGCCTCCAAAAAAGCGAACCGCTGATGCCAATGCTCCGACCTCCCAAGCTGAAAGTAGAAAATCTAACAGAACCAACAAAGGAAAGAATGCAGCAGAAGAGGTACCTGGAGAGGAACCCGAAGAAGCGTCTGCCTCGGGTAACAGCGTTGAGGTGATTGAATAAACAGCCAACACACGTAGTCATGAAGTTCAACCTCCTCCGAGCAACGAAGGACGTGAACACGACAATTGCCTCAGCGATGATAAGGTGAAGGAGGATCCTTACACCTATACATTGGGTTTTCTTCCCTTCGACGAAGCATACAGACACTACGTTGAGACATCTGACGATGCGGAAGAAGAACTGCTTGAAGAAGATAAATTCCACAAGAAATGGGCCGTCGAGCATAACGAAAGGAAATGTGCTTGCTTCAAGAATCGCCCCAATGATGGCTGGTACATGATGCGCAAGGCCAAAGCAAACAAGAATCAAGTTGAAATGTACGAGATTCCATATCGCAACCCGGATCGCTTCGACATGCACGTCTACAGCGACTTTTTCTGCTACGGATACCAGGAGATCATGGAGAATCACATCGCCGACATCAACGAGGTCTTGAATAACAAAAAGGAAGACAAAGTTGACGAGCTCTGGACCATCATCTCTGCATGGGGACACTGGGTGTTCGCTGACGAAGATGGCTCAGTCGGCATGTGGCCTGGCTTCGATGACGCTGATCGTTATTGGGAAACCGTAGGTCTGATTGGTTTTACGCTACTTGCAACACTGAACAAGATGGACCAGCAGGGCGATTTCAAGGCCGATTCCAAGTCCGATTCCAAGTCCGATTCCAAGTATGTTGATCTATCGCTGGTCATCTGTCTTTGGGTCTCTCTGGCAATAGAATTCTCCGCCAATGTCGAAGATCCGTTCCTTCCCGAGGACGATGATTTTGATACCGAAGGAAACACGCCTTTCAATCTGATGTGGTTTAGATATCTTCTTGCTCTGTGCAAGGAGAAAAACATACCCATCGAAGGAATCACCGGAATCGATCACTTGTACACAAAAATGGAAGGCAAGGCTGTGAACTTGCCACCAAAAAAAAGCCGATAGGTTTGACTGGAAAACCAAGGTAAGCTTCCTAAATTTGCTGTGAGGCAAGAACCTAACATTGACAAAATCTGCAGTATCAAAACTTTGCCAAGGCTCACAAGACTGGTCGTGCAAACAAAGTCGGCGGTAACCACTACAGAATCATCGACTGGTCACGGAGTGAACGTGCACAGTACAACTTGATGGAACCAGGCAAGGATCCTTTGGACGATGAAGCGATCAAGATGATCAAGTCTGGTATGATGCTAGGTTTCAAGTGAATTTCCATTGTCTATGGTAACATTGTCAATGACGACCACAAAAGCCTCACTCTTGAATGAACACTCATCCAATACGGATATAGCAAGCAGTATCTACATAACGGCATAGATAGCTTTGAGGCACCTCGAGATGTACAGGATTACAAGATCGAGATTGGCCAGGGATCTTGCATGAGGCTGAGGCTGAGACGTACGGGGAAGCATGACCAGATCTCCTGGCTAGCCTCACCCGAGCCGTGCAGTCATTCAACCCAGCACTGTTGCTGTAGCTTACCGGTTTTATCTTGGAGTGCAATTATAAGGTGTAGTGGAGGCATGGTGTCCTTGTCTCGATGCGCATACAATAGAGCATTCAGGTCCAGCTCTTATTGTCTTTCCGTAAACACGGCAAACTTTCGATTACATCACGTCGATTATAGTGAACATCGATGATATTCAGCTTAGCGCTCCACAGCTAGCATATCTTGTCATGGCACAAGCGTGTTACTATCCGGATGGTACTGTGGGTGATGACTTGGTGCCATGTAACATGGCAGCAGAATCAAGTCATTGTTGCCACAAAACCGATATATGCTTGAGTAACAGGTAAAGTGGCCTCTGTTATGCCGAACACTTTACTTGCGAGCTGACCATCCAGATACTGCCTGAATCAGGATCTCAACTTCGGCAACAGGATCTCGCGAGCTGGATGTAGCGATCAGACATGGAGCAGCACCAATTGTCCACTGTACTGTAGAGAAAGTAGGTCACAGTGTTTTGAAAATCAATCATCTTGTCTGACTGTACCAGTACTTCCACCAGCCAGCATATCGCTTTTCCTCGTCGACGAATCCGTTCCAGGACATTACTGCTGTGGTCCAACAATGGGTAACAATAACAGCATCTGCAGCCATCCAACCCAGGATAGCCCTGACCCTTTTGAGCTCTACACTGGGTTTGTCATCACGAATCGAACCTCGGGGTCCACGGGTCCAAACTCAACGAGCGTAGACGCTCATACGCCTACCGTTACCGTCACCGTAACAGCAACTTCAGGCTCCAATACCAGCGTTGGCGAAGCAGCAGGTGCTGGAGTTGGAGCAGCACTCGGTGTACTTTTGCTTGCCGGGTCGGCACTTGGATTTTTGCAGCTCAAGAGACGGAAACAAACCAGACACACCTCGCAGGATACACCACTGGTAACCACGGCAGATTACTTCCAAGATCATAATCCACAAGCCTCGCAGGCTCATTTGAAACCGGTTCTCAATGAGTTGAATGCTCATGAGATACAAGAGATGAATGGTTTCGGACTGCAAGAGCTCGACAACCATAGATAACTTCGCGATCTCCGAACCTAGCAAATAATCTAGATCACTTCTTCGCTCTCTGCTCAATGACTTTACTCTCGAGCTCCCTCGGTATGTTCCTCTCGGTATGTTCCTCTCGGTATGTTCCTCTCGGTATGTTCCTCTCGGTATGTTCCTCTCGGTA
>BSBH01000105.1:0-55314 GCA_026013035.2 Dothideomycetes sp. NU30 | reverse complement strand
GTTTTGTGTTTTTTTTTTTTTTTTTTTTTTTTTTTTTTTTTTCTTGCCCCACCCACCCCCCCCCCCCCCCCCCCCCCTTTTCAACCAGATCCGTAAAGACATCAATCATGCAACTTTTTGTTGAATACCAGAGCGCCAGTCTCTTTATGTGGTAGAATGTCCTCGTCATCATCTTGATCACCTGCACCTTCATGTTCAATCTCTTCATCCGCACCTGATCGCGAACCTCGGGCACGGGTGCGACGACGGGGACGACGACGGAGGCGGCGGAGGAGCGTGGCGCGTGACAAACCTCGACTCAGGCACCAAAGCCAATGCTGGCTGTTCGGGAAGACGCCCTTCAGGATTCTTCATCCAGGAAGAAGTAGTTTCCGTTGCTCTTCTGCTCCTGATCGAGTTGGGAGTCCATCTTGTTGATACGGGGACGGTAAGAGTTGGGATCACGACGGAAAGTGACCTCAAGGTTTTGGAGGAACTTGTTGCAACCGGTGAGAAGAGACTCGGGCTTGTTGGCGCGGGTCTTGACGGAAGGTTGACCGTCAAAGACAATGACACGATCAGCAAGGTAGGTGGCCATGATGAAATCGTGCTCGACAATAAAGGCGGTCTTCTTGGAGTGCATGATGAAGCGCTTGATGACACGGGCGGCGATAATACGCTGCTCGGAATCGAGGTAGGCACTAGGTTCATCGATGAGGTAAATGTCGGCAGGGATACCGAGAGCGAGGACAATGGCGACACGTTGCAATTCACCACCAGACAAGTTCTGGACCTCCTGATCGATAAAGTCGTCCATTTTCAGGGGCTTGTAGACATCAGTCTGGAACTGAGGGTTGAGGAAAGAGGCCTTGATCTTCTTGAAGAAGAGTTGGCGAACAGTGCCCTGGAACTTGGGGGTAATCTTCTGAGGCTTCATGGAGATGTTCATGGGAGGGACGCTCTTGCCTCCATCAGGCTTTTCGGCACCTGCCAGCATTCTACAGAAGGTAGTCTTTCCGGTACCGTTCTCACCCATCATGACAATGATTTCAGAGTCGGTGAACTCACCAGGCTCGATGGTGAGGTGGAAAGCAGATCCGGGCTGTGTCTTGGTCATGGCAGGGTACGAGTAGGCGCGGTTTCTGTCGACGAGGAACTCTTCTCCAGCCTCACCGATACGGAACTGAAGCGATTCTTCTCTGAAACGCAAGTTCTCGCTGGGAATGTGACCGTCGAGGAAGATGTTGATACCTTCACGAACGGATGAGGGAAGAGTGACGACACCGTAGACGGCGGGCTTTCCGTAGAGCAGACAGATGTAGTCGGACAGGTAGTCGAGAATGGACAAATCGTGCTCGACGACAATGACGAAGCTGTCGGGGCGGAGCAAGGAGCGGATCAGGCGACCGGCGGCGAGACGCTGCTTGACATCGAGGAAGGAAGAAGGCTCGTCAAACATGTAGACGTCGGCCTTTTGCACGCAGACAATGGCAATGGCGAAACGTTGCAATTCACCACCAGAGAGGAGGTCAATGTCACGGTCCAAAATGGCAGTCAGTTCCAAAGTGTCGATAATCTCCTGTTCTCTGGCCTGGTCAACCTGCGAGCGCTGCTTGAGGAGGAAGCCAACACTTCTGTCGGTACCCTTGACGGCTCTGGGGATCTGATCGACGTATTGAGGCTTGACGACAGCCTTGAGGTCGTCCTCGAGAACCTTAGTAAAGTAGTCTAGACAAAGGTCGGGTCAGCCGAGTGTGCTTGTAGAAAGAGATCAGAAAGAAATAAGAAATCGGGAAGTGCATACTCTGCAATTCGGAACCACGGAAGTACTTCAAAATCTCCTCCCAGTCAGGAGGGTTGTCGTAACGGCCCAAGTTGGGCTTGAGCTTTCCACTCAGAATCTTCAAGGCAGTACTCTTTCCGGTACCGTTTCCTCCGACGAGACCCAAAACCTGGCCAGGTCTTGGCATGGGCAGTCTGTGAAGCTTGAAGCTGTTGGCCGAGTAGCGGTGGGTGACTTGAGAGTCGAGGTTGGTGGGCAAGTTGATGATGTTGATGGCGTCAAAGGGACACTTCTTGGGGCAGATACCGCATCCGATACACAGACGCTCCGAGATGAAGGCAATCTTGGAGGTATTGTCGACCTCAATGCAGAGCTTGCCCGAACGAACAACGGGACATGACTTTTTGCATTCTTGTCTGCACTTCTTGGGTTTGCACTGAGTTTGTCGTCAGTATTGGGGACAGGCGACCAAGCAAACAACCTAGCAATCTCACCTTGTCACTGCTGACAATGGCAATACTGGAAACAGCGTGTTAGAACAGAAACATGAATTTTTTTTCGTCGAGGGACGGCGCATGACATACCGAGTCAACTTGTCCGACATGGTGATTGTGTCTTGTTCCCGGAGGATGTGTACGCTGTCGAGATGTCAAGTGATGATGCAGAAGCACAACAGCAACAGCAACGGCAGCAGCAAGACAAGGCAAGTGACTGCGGTGACAGACGGACAGAGCAACAAAGCAGCACGAAGTTTGGCGAACAACGAACAATGCGGCGTCAGAAGCCGCTTACCACGCTTGCTGATTGGTGCTTGGCGCTTGGCGCTCGGTCGACAGCGCACGGGCACGGTGAAAGAGGAACAAGGGAAGCGGACGGTGGATGGATGGCTCCTGCTCTTGGCAGGCTTTCAGCGAGGCCAAGTGCAAGGGCAAGTGCAAGTGCATGTTCATGCTCGCCAAAGCCTCCAGATCGCAGCTGCTCTCCCCTCTCAAGAACAACCCCACCATACCACCAACCCATTCGACAGAGTCCAGAAACTGTTGCTGTCGTTTGGACATGTCCCCGCATGGCCTGTGAGTGCTCTTTTTTCATTCCGACTCTTGCCTGCCTGCAGTAGCCGCCAGAGAAGCCCGGTCCCGCCGTCTTTGATCCGCATGTCGAAATCGCTATGCCATCACATATCGACCCTTCTATCATCGCCGCTATCCATTTGCGCGCCCTCGGAGAACTTGTCTCGCCTCTGTCGCTCCCGTCCCTACGCTCCTGACGTGTCTGTGGCCTCGATTTCCGCTCACATCGCGTCATCCGACTACCCAAGACTCGCGTCTGCCCTCGACCGAATCCATCCATATTTCATCCGATTCCATCTCAGAACTGCTCGAGAAGCCTGGCCGTGTCTTTCTGGAGGGGATCCCAGTCGCCTACCTGACGCGCCCACGCCCTCAAAACCGCGTCTTCGCCCGTCCATTCTGTCTCGAGCAATCTCACTGACTGTCCCTCTATATCAGCCGGCCAGACACTCCTGCTACCGTCTCGCTCTTCTCCTCCCGTCATGTCTTATCAAGATGGCCAGTTGTCGCCCAGTCATGAGCCCGTCCACGCGACTCTGCCCACCAAATCTTCTCGTAGCGAGAGCGAACTTTCCGATGTCAATGACATTCCCGACCTCACTGTGAATGACCATCGTGAAGATGATACCATGCAAGATTTGGCCGATTCACAATCAGAAGATGATGCAGATGCCGATGGTTCTGATGATGGTGACTATGACGCCGGCTCTCCACCCTCACAACGTAGCCCCGAGTCCCGTCATAGTAGTGTCTCTTCTGAGGACTCGTCCATGCCGCGAAAGCGCAAGGCACCAGTCGACGATGAACAGTACATGAAAGAGAATCCGGAGCTATACGGCCTGCGACGCAGTGTGCGTAAAAGCCTTCTTCTTCATCTCCCTCCGTCCCGCACTCATGCTGACATGTCTTAGGGTCGTGCCCGTCCTACCCGTCGGATAGTATGTTTTCTTGCCCGTCACTCGCGCTCCCTCCAAGTATTGACATGAAAATCTAGGTCGACAGCAGCGATGAGGATGGTGTAATGAATGATGATGATGACGACGACGACTCGGCATCTGATGTCAACCCAAGCCGATCCCGTAAGCGTCAACGGACTGCTACCTCGCGCGTCGGTATGTCGAGTCTTCTTGATATGGACGTCACTCACTTCCATCCACTAACCTCATACTCCTTACAGCTTCCGCTCGCCCAACCGCTTCCGCCTCCGATTCTGACAGCGACACATATGGTGGTGCTCGTGGTCGTGACTTTGCTAAAAAGCACCGCCGTAGGCTGCAAGACGCCTCATCACGCTCTGCATCACATCTGGCGGCCGAAGTTCGCTTCTCTACCCGACAAGCCGCCAAGGTCACCAATTATAACGAAGATGAAGGCGATGACTTTAGCGAAGCAGACTCTCAAGACCTTACTCCCAACTACTGGGCTGCTCCTGAAGATGACACACCCGGCATTGATATCGTCCTTAATCATAGGGTAGCAGAAGGCAAAGACACTCAATATCCGGACAAACAAGATTACGAGTTCTTTGTAAGTCTCCCTCACTCTATAGTTCACAATGCTCTTGCTAATGCCTCATCCAGATCAAATGGCAAGGCAAGGCTCACTACCATGCCACATGGGAGCCCTGGTCCACTCTGACAACCTATCGCGGCTTCCGTCGTCTCGAAAATTACTACCGCAAGACCGTTCAAGAAGAGCAACTTCTGCAAGACCCCGACACCGCTCCGGAAGAACGTGAGAAATACGCACTCGACCGAGAGACATATCTCGAGGCTCTGTCAGATTACATGAAGGTTGAAAGAGTGATTGGAGAACAAATCGGTCCTGATGGCGGCAGAGAATATTTTGTAAAGTGGCGCTCCCTGCCGTACGACTATTCAACATGGGAAGAAGAGTCTCTGGTCAGCGATCTGGCCCAGACCGAAATCGATCGCTACCTCGATCGCTCATCCAGACTTCCCATGACCAACAAGCGCGAATCAACCTTGTCTACACGCTCACCATACAAGCCCTTCCGTACTCAGCCCGACTATGTCAAATATGGACAGCTGCGAGATTTCCAGATTGCTGGCATCAACTTCCTGGCTCACAACTGGTGCAAAGGCAACAATGTCATCCTTGCCGATGAGATGGGTCTCGGCAAGACTGTCCAGTCTGTGTGTTTCATGAGTTGGCTGATACATGATCGCCAACAAGAGGGTCCCTTTATTGTGGTTGTACCTCTGTCGACCATGCCAGCCTGGGCCGAGACATTCAACAACTGGACTCCTGACATCAACTACGTCGTCTACAACGGTAACGAGGCTTCTCGCAAGATCATCCGTGAACACGAACTACTCGTAGATGGCAACCCAAGAAAGACCAAGTTCAACGTTATGCTCACGACTTATGAATACATTCTACTCGACGCACCCTTCCTCTCTCAGATGAAGTGGCAGTTCATGGCTGTCGATGAGGCTCACAGGTTGAAGAACCGTGATTCGCAACTGTACGCCAAGCTCATGGACTTTGGTGCTCCAAGTCGACTGTTGATTACTGGTACCCCTCTTCAAAACGAACTCAAAGAACTCTCGGCTCTCATGGATTTCCTCATGCCCGGCTTGATCAACATCAACGATGACATTCCGATCGATGATTCCGAAGCCACAAGACAAGCTCTCGATGAACTGATGAAGGCCATCTCCCCATACATGATCCGTCGTGTCAAGGAGAATGTGACGAGTGATTTGCCTGGCAAGACAGAAAAGATCATTCGTGTGGAACTGTCTGATGTGCAGCTGGAGTACTACAAAAACATTCTCACTCGCAACTATGCTGCCCTGAACTCTGGTAACAAGGGTCAAAAGCAGTCACTTCTCAACATTATGATGGAGTTGAAAAAGGCTAGCAACCATCCTTTCATGTTCCCCAACGCCGAGGATCGCATTTTGAATGGAAGCTCAAGCAGAGAAGATCAGCTCAGGGGACTGGTCACGAGTAGTGGAAAGATGATGTTGCTGGATCGACTATTGACCAGATTAAAAACCGACGGCCATCGTGTCCTCATCTTCAGTCAAATGGTCAGGATGCTGGATATTGTTGGTGACTATCTCCACCTTCGTGGTCATCAGTACCAGCGTCTTGATGGCACAATTGCTGCTGGTCCGAGACGTCAAGCCATTGACCATTTCAATGCCCCTGACAGCAAGGACTTTTGTTTCATTCTCTCCACTCGTGCCGGTGGTTTGGGTATCAACTTGATGACTGCCGATACTGTTATTCTGTTCGATTCCGATTGGAACCCTCAAGCAGATCTCCAAGCCATGGCTCGTGCGCACAGAATCGGTCAGAAGAATCCAGTCACCATCTACCGCTTCGTTTCGAAGGACACTGTGGAAGAGGAAGTCTTGGAGCGTGCTCGTAACAAACTCATCTTGGAACACATTACCATTCATCAGGCCATGACAGAGAAAGAAGCCAAGGCCCTCCGAGCCAAGTTGGATTCTGCTGGTGTCAGCACCGGTGAACCCAACGCTACCGATGACATCTCTCGCATCCTCAAGCGTCGTGGCCAGAAGATGTTTGAGCAATCAGGCAACCAGAAGAAGCTTGAGGAACTCGATATTGATGCTGTTCTCGAAAATGCCGAAATCCACAAGACAGAACAAGCAGGCGGAATCACTGCAAGTGGTGGCGCCGACTTCTTGAAGAGTTTCGAGTATACCGATGTCAAGCTCGACTTGGAGTGGGACGAGATTATTCCCAAGGAGCATCTCGAGAAAATCAAGGCCGAGGAAAAGAGTCAGCAAGAGGCCAAGTACCTTGAATCTGTCATCGAGGAGAACCAACCCAGAAATATGAACAAGCGCAAGAACCCCGATGATCATGCACGAGAGCAGCGGGCTGCAAAGAAGAGAGCGAGAGATCTTGCCGCGGAAGCGGCTGCTGATATCGAGTCTGATGCCGAATCCAATGCTGGCGCAGACCCCAAACGTCCCTTGAACGAAAAGGAAGTCCGCAACTTGATTCGTGCTTACGAGAAATACGGCTCAATTGAAGACCGCCAGCAAGAGGTTGTCAAGGAGGCAAGACTCAGCAACCGAGACGTCAGTGTTCTCAAGTCTACTCTTGATGACGTCGTTGGTATCAGTCAGAAGCTACTCCAAGAGGAAATCGACCGTGTGGACGCGCTCGAACGTGCAACCAACAAACCCATCACCAAAAAGGATCGCAAGGCTGTCTTGTTCGATTACAAGGGTGTCAAACGCTTGAATGCAGAGACTCTGACAGAACGTCCGTTGGAGATGCGCATGCTCAAGGAAGTCACAAACACAGACAACTGGCGCAATTTCCGTGTCCCAGAGGCATCCAAGCCTGCACACTACACATGTCCATGGGGCGCACGAGAGGATGGTATGCTATGTGTTGGTATTGCAAGACACGGCTATGGTGCTTGGGTTGCAATCCGCGACGATGAGGAGCTGAACATGGGTGACAAGTTCTACCTCGAGGAGCATCGTGTGGGCATGAAAGAGGAACGAGAAAAGGCCGATGACAAGAACGCCAAATCTCCAGGTGCTGTGCATCTGGTTAGACGTGCCAACTATCTTCTCAGTGTCCTGAAAGACAAGACAAGCAACGGTACCAACCTTGCTGCAAAACGAGCCTTGGAGAATCATCATCGCAACAACAAGAAAGGCATGGGTGGCAGTTCTAGCAGTCGTCGTCCTACTAGCGTCTCGGCTAGTCCAGCTCCTGGTGCGGCTCGTAAGGTGAACCGCGAAGAATCCATGCGCTCACGCATCCACGGTGAGCACCGAGGTTCTATCGACCGTCGTCTCTCTTCCAATCACACTGGACATCATGAACGCGAACGCAATGATAGAAGCAAGCACCATCGCGACTCCGATCAGCGTAAGCAGCAAAGGCATGCCGGATCTCCGCGTGGTACGCCAAATGGCGAACGAGCTTCTGGTTCTTCGGAAGATCACATGCGCCGTATTGTGGAGCCTATCCGTGATTGTCTGGGCCGTATCAGAAAGGCAACCAAGAGTCATATTCCTGATGACAAGGAGCGTGCAAACAGCTTAAAGGAGTCGTTGCAGACGGCCGGCAAGTTCTTCAAGCAAAAGGGGGCCGAAAAGGGCAAAGGGGTCGAAGACAAGTTATGGTGAGTTGATCAGTACACAGATCCGTTGATCAATGCTAACAGAACGAATAGGGATTATCTTGCAGAGACCTGGTGGCCCCAAGCAAAAAAGGAAGAAAAGAAGCGCACTTCTGGTCAGAAGCTCAAAAGTCTGTACGAAAAGATTGCTTCTAAGACAAGCTCATGAGGACTTTGATGGACGAGCTGACCACGCTTTGACGTATGGACTTGTGATGGAAAGAGGACCAAAAGTATTGTATCTCGAATTGAAAGTGGTGAGGGTGTGTGTCTGTTGACATGTTCCACGCATTCAGGCAGACAGGCAACACGGTGTAGAGCATGAGAATCAAGAGGAAATTTCTTATTGCAACAGGCGTTTGGACGGGGACAAGCATGGGTGGGAACAGCAGGGAATTTTGCTACTTTTTGCTTTGTTTCGAAAACAACATGTGCATTTCAGCGCTCGAAAGGGGAAAAAAGCGTATGGGACACATTACTGAGTGGTATTGGAAGTAGCAGTATTGAAGATGAGGATAGATGTTATGTAGCTATTACTGCTAGCTTGCAATAAGAACATCTCGAGCTTCACAAGCAGGTATTTTCAATCTCGTGGTGATTCAACTATATACAATGCAGTTGTTGTCGTTATGTTTCATGAATATATATTTTTGGTCACTTTTTCGTCCGAGATATCTTGAGACCCTGTTTCATAAGAGAGCCGCAAGGCGCAAGCCAACGTCTTCGGCGGTGGTCAGCCGAAAAAGGCGGGCGGAACTGACGGGCGAGTAGGTTACGAACGGGAAGATGGAGACAAGACCTAGACCCTAGACTCAGGCCATCAAGTAGTGACTTCAGCTGCACTGCCGTCTCGCATTCTTCTGTCATCCCTACTCACTGTCCTCCGCAATAAAATATAGCAAACACTCTACCTAAGCGCACACGCCCAGAGCGACGAGACTTGAGAAGCAGACATAATTAGGAGTTCCCTGGAGGCGGTCAGTGCAGCTGACCTTGGAAGTCGCCCAAACAGAGACAAACCGCGCGACGTCACCTGTGGGTTCCATTTTGGATTGGCAGCTAAGAGAAAGCGTCATTGTCCACTTAATACTCCCATTTCTCTCTCGGAGACCATGGCCCTTCTCAACAGTATCCGTAGGATTTCTAGGAAGGTTCTTTACAACCTCAATTCGAGATTTATTTTTGGGAAATATGTGAGTTGTGTTTGAATTGGAAAGCCTTCTGGTTACCATCCACCCATCCATTCTGTTGCATCGGAACTGCAAGCCGTTGATGCTGCTGCTGCTTGATTGAACCTGTTACTGACTGACCGACCTTTTTTCTTGTCGCGCAACAGCCTCTCCTACATTCTCTCGTCTTCCTCAGTCATCTCATCATGGTTTCATTCCTTGTTAGCAAGTTCAACAGCGCCTATGCTGCGCGCCCTAGTATGTTATCTGCGCCCTTATCATGAAGTTTGTATTACCACTGACGCTGTATTCCAGTCCTCACCACCATGGTCACCAACGCCGTAAGCATCCGCATTCGTATCGTCCTCACACACAGACACACACGTTCTTACTCCATTTCTAGATCCTTGGTGGTGTAGCAGACACAGTCGCACAATCCCTCACATCCATTAGAGAACGCGCCGTACGGAAGCCTGGCGGTCCCGACCCCAAGGACGACTATTATGCTATTGAGATTCATGAGATGGACCGCAGAGTACACTGGCCTGATGAGGATCTCATTCCCGCTTCCAAGGCCTTGCCTCCTCCTTTCGACTTTGAGAGGTATGTTCTGACAAACAAGAGCATGTACAAAACAAGATCAAGGTGCTGATAGTTTGGACAGATTGGCAAGATTCATGTCGTACGGTTTCATCATGGCACCCGTGCAATACAAGTGGTTCGGTTTCCTCAACCGTATCTTCCCACTAACCAAGACGGCTGGCACGTCGGCGGCCATGAAGCGTGTAGCATTTGACCAGTTGCTGTTTGCTCCAGTTGGTATGTGCTGCCATCAAAACATGCTTGCTGTATCTTTGCAGAAGCTGACTCGAAACAGGTCTCGGTGCTTTCTTCACATTCATGACCGTGGCAGAGGGCGGAGGTCGCAAGGCCATCACCAAGAAGTTCCAGGACATTTACATCCCATCTCTCAAGGCCAACTACTTGATCTGGCCTGCCGTGCAGATGATCAACTTCCGTCTCATGCCTATCCAGTTCCAGATTGTGAGTTGTTCTTGTTCAAAGTCGTGTGACTTGAGTGGTAACTGACTTTGTGGACAGCCCTTCGTGTCAACGGTGGGTATTGCCTGGACCGCATACCTTTCATTGACCAACTCTGCCGAGGAATCTTAGAGAGTACCTTGGGACAGTGAGTCTATGGGAGGAGACTGAGTCTTGTGATAATTTAGTTGTATATGACAAGAAGTCGAAAGGGAACATGGGTTTCTGCGGGAGTATAGGCGTTATTCTACGGGATATGGCTGGATGGCTGGCTGGATTGATGGATTGATTGATGGATGGATGGATGGATGGTAGCGCATTGCATCAGGAGTTTGTTTCTACAGTGATTGATTGCTTGATAGATTCATCCAGCAGCGACGCAAGAACTCTATAGATGATCATGCCATGTTTTTCGCGAAAAGCAGGAGACTTGGATCGTGCTTGCTTGTGTATGAGGGGCCTATTATTGTTGTTATCTGTACTTGAGTAAAGTACCAGAGGATTGGTGAAAGACGAGGATGTCGGGAGACACGAGACGAGCTCGGAAGCATCGCGGCGGACATGAACAATGATCTTGTGCTGATGCTCGGATCACTGATGTTTTTTTGGGCGTGACGCAGAGACCGAAAAAGCCCCTCAATTCCTGTTGACCCCACCACCTCCGAGTACACAAGACCATCTCACACCACAAGCTCCTACACCATCTTTCATAGACATATAAGGTAGGCTGCCTCCAAATCTTTCTTGATATTCCACACACACTCCAATTGTCTAACGAACAATTGAACTCACAGCTTTCACAATGTCTCTCTCCAACAAGCTCGCCATCACCGACGTCGACCTCAAGGGCAAGCGTGTCTTGATCCGTGTATGTTCTTCTTCTTCTTCTTCCTCCTCCTTTGCGACAAGTTTTACCTGAAGCTATAACCATCCTTGAACCGTATATCTGACAAGGTTTCAGGTCGACTTCAACGTCCCCCTCGACGGCGACAAGAACATCACCAACAACCAGCGCATCGTCGGTGCCGTCCCCACCATCAAGTACGCCGTCGACAATGGCGCCAAGGCCGTCGTCCTCATGTCCCACCTCGGTCGCCCCGACGGCAAGGTCAACCAAAAGTACTCGTTGAAGCCCGTCGTCAAGGAGCTCGAGAAGCTCACCGGCAAGTCCGTCACTTTCACCGACGACTGTGTTGGTCCCGAGGTCGAGAAGACTGTCAACTCCACCACCGACGGTGGCATCGTTCTTCTTGAGAACTTGCGTTTCCACGCCGAGGAGGAGGGTAGCAGCAAGGATGCCGAGGGCAAGAAGGTCAAGGCCGACAAGGCCGATGTTGAGAAGTTCCGCAAGGGTCTGACCGCTCTTGGTGACATTTACATCAGTGAGCCAGCACCCCATTCTGTTCTTTTTCACAACCTGAGATCTTGTTTATACTGACTTACACGCCCCCACACAGACGACGCTTTCGGTACCGCTCACCGCGCCCACAGCTCCATGGTCGGTGTCGACCTCCCCCAAAAGGCCTCTGGCTTCCTCGTCAAGAAGGAACTCGAATACTTCGCCAAGGCCCTCGAGAACCCTCAACGTCCCTTCCTCGCCATCCTCGGAGGCGCCAAGGTCTCGGACAAGATCCAGCTCA
Source organism: Dothideomycetes sp. NU30 (assembly GCA_026013035.2). Taxonomy (NCBI): domain Eukaryota; kingdom Fungi; phylum Ascomycota; class Dothideomycetes; species Dothideomycetes sp. NU30. The sequence continues at coordinate 43,486 of BSBH01000105.1, read as the reverse complement.
TCGACAACCTCCTCGGCAAAGTCGACAGCCTGATCGTCTGCGGCGGCATGGCCTTCACCTTCAAAAAGGTCCTCGACGACATGAAGATTGGCGACTCCCTGTTCGACGAAGCCGGCAGCAAGACCGTCAAGGACCTCGTCGAAAAGGCCAAGAAGAACAACGTCAAGATCACCCTCCCCGTCGATTTCGTCACCGCCGACAAGTTCGACAAGGACGCAAACACGGGCACCGCCACCGACAAGGACGGCATCCCCGACGGCTGGATGGGTCTCGACTGCGGCGAGCAGTCCAACAAGCTCTTCCGCGACACCATCAACGAGGCCAAGACGATCCTGTGGAACGGTCCCGCCGGCGTCTTTGAGTTTGAGAAGTTCGCAAACGGCACCAAGTCGTGCATGAACGCCGCAGTCGAGGCCGCTCAGAACGGCAAGACTGTCATCATCGGTGGTGGTGACACCGCTACCGTCGCTGCCAAGTACGGTGTCGAGGACAAGCTCAGCCATGTTTCCACCGGTGGCGGTGCTTCTCTTGAGTTGTTGGAGGGCAAGGATCTCCCCGGTGTTTCTGCTCTTTCGAGTAAGTAAACTTATCTTGTTCCATGACATGAAGAAGCTGCATTTTCTCTTTTGTTGAAAAGGGTGGGGCGAAAGAAACATGAAAAGAATTATACATATATATATCCACGATTCTGATATACCACGAGGCAAACCTTCAAACAGATCTAGTCTTTGATTATTTGTTTCGGAGGAGAAATTTGCCCTGAAATGCCATGATGATGAAGAAAGAGAACAAACTTTGTTTACAAATACTTTGTTGGTTTTTTTTTTAAAAACGTCTTTTTTGGATTGTGTTTGATTTCGTGACGGTAGTATCTCTGCCTTGTTATCTGACGGCAACCCCCTTCGTTGCCCTGCTCTCAGATTCTTGTATCGATTCTTGTCCACTCCGAAAGGACGCTTCTTTGCCACGTTCCTCTCAGCGCACCGTCGAAGGTCTTTGGACTTTAGGGATGCCTGTTGAGATCGTACGTGGGAGCGAGGTTGTTTCTGAAATTCTAATTGTTCATGTTTCCGTTGGACGCAATATTCGGCGTGTGTCCTTGTTCACTCCTATCTCTTGTCTTTCTTTGTCTTTTTCAACCACTCTTTCCCATCTTCTTGAGCTCGTTCCTGTATAAAGTATACTTTGTCAGCGTCCATTGTCTTTTACAGATCATGTCGATATAAGGTCAAGATGGTGTTGATACAAGATAGAGACGATGTTGAAACAGGATATAGATGGAAATGGGAGGGAAATAGATAGAGGGAAATAGATAGAGGGAAATAGATGGAGGGAAATAGATGGAGGGAAAATAAATGGAGGGAAAATGATGGAAGGAAACATACTGGAGTTGAGCGGAGAATTCGTCGCTCGTGTCGTCGTCGTCCCAGCTTTCTTCCCACAGGTGTGTGGTTCCTGCTCCGGCGCCCGAGGTGCCTAGTTCTTCTTCTGGTGCCCAGTCTAATCATCACGGCTTTGTCAGTACGGTTGTTCTATTTTGCTTTGGTGTGGTAAATGTGTGCGCGATGACTTGTATCATGTCTGCGCGAGAGAGTGTGAGAGCAGGTCATTGTCCGTGGAACTGTGCGTAAGAACGTGCGCGTGTATCGTCAAGAAGGGTTATGTATAAGAGCGAATGAAGAGCTCTCAGAAGGAAAGGAGGAGAATAGAAGCTCTCAGAAGGGAAGGAGAAGAAGAGGACCCAGTGAAGGTCGGGCGAAACGGGAAGGAAGGCAGAACATACCCTCAACGGGGAAATCCTCGAATTCATCGTCCTCCTCGAGTTGTGCGGCATTCTTTTGGTTGTTGGGTGCTAGCGGTTGCGAATCGTCCTTGTTGTCCGAGACAACGGCCTTTGTGGTGTTGGTTGCTCCTTGTGCTGCGCCTGACATGATGTGCTGTGTTCTTGCGTAGTCTCGATTGTTTGAGTTAGGGTTTCGAGATGATAAGTGTGGTTGAAGAGTGAGTGTTGCTCGGAAAATGCGGTAGTCAAAGTACGTGTGAATGTTGTGGGATGGGGATGGCGATGTTGCGTAAGGTAGTGATGATACAGATAGCAGGCAGCTTGGAGCATTCACACACTTGCGGTTGCCATCATGGCGTCTTGACAAACAAAGCAAACAGCATCGCGGACTCTCTCCGCAAATATAACATGGGAAAATAGGGTCACGGCGGGATGTTGAAGATTATGAGGTCACTACTAGCACCTTGATTGATTGAATCGGATCGTGTGGGACGGGGACTAGTTTGGGATCCATTCCTATGGCAGTGCAGGTGTCCTTTCTTGTGTCGTGTGTGTGTTTGTGTTTTCCGTAATCACTACAGTTTTGTCCTCTTTCTTCTTGTATACATCTGACTTGATCCTTGTTCGTAAGCTAGAGCAATCGCTTGCTACTTCTACAACATCAATACATTTGAGCAAGAAGACAAGCAATGAGAAAGTTCCTTGGAAGCGCGAAGCTTAGTGCTTCAAGCTCTACACATTCTTTGAGTGCTCTCGATGAGCCTCAAGCACGTATGTCCATGCCTTTGAGCATCTCTATGACTATCAAGAGGTACAGAAAGGTTGACATGTCTTTTCAGTTGATGAGGCCATGGCTGCCGTATCATATATCCTCAACGATGGTAGGTAACACACATCTTGATACCCAAAAGCTCCGGTGGAACATAAGGCTTACTGATATTGACATCACCAGATGTCGATACGGCGGAATCAGAGTTGAGTAAAGGCAACTCGCCCTTTCACAAGGTACATTGCTTTCTCTCATCTTCCATCTCTTACACATCCCTCGTCACCATGTAATCGATCAGCATGCTTACTGGTGAACTTCTTTGAAGTAGCTTGGTCTAGGCGTTGTAGGTTTCCTCAAAGCAACCCTTGGTTTCGAACAAGAAGTCATGAAGCAAGCCTCAGAAAGACTCGCAGAGTCGGAAACAGCTGCTTATGACCACCAACGTCGTGCCGAGAAGGATGCCTACCAATCCAAAATCTACCCTGCTGGATCCGAATATGCTCTCTGTCTTGCCGAATCCCAACTCATGAGTGCTGTCGTTGCCGTGTTGAACGAAAGCTTGTCTGAAAGTATCAAAGGCTTTTACAAGTTGAGAAAGGCATATGTTACGTTGCAGGAAATTGCTAATGCCGAGGAGAGGTTCATGAAAGGAAGAAGCTCGACTTCGGGTGGTAGTGCTAGGACTTCTATTGGTTCTGCTCCTTCTACCATTGCTGCTGCTTCGGCTGCACCTAGTGTTGCTCCTTCGGACACAAAGTCTCTAGCTGGACAGACTCTTGTTGACAATGATGATGACGAAGACGAAATGGATTTCGTAGACGCCGATGAAGATGTCGGAGGCACAGCAACTCCAACGCACTATCAAGGCCACTTGCAATCCGCAGAACTCTCATCAAAGATGGAAAACATGTCCCTGAAATCCCCCACTTCAAACCAACAAGCAACAAACCAACCACAGGAAGAAGAAACAGATGACTTCAAAGACTACATTACCCACCCAATCGACATCTTCATCCACTCAGGCTCAAGTCTCTGCTTCGGACTCCTCCAACTGATGCTCTCCCTGATCCCTCCCGCCTTTTCCAAACTCTTGTACATTGTAGGTTTCAAGGGTGACCGTCAAGCAGGCATCCAAATGCTCTGGCGCGCAACAAACTACAACAACATCAATGGCGCAATGGCAGGTCTAATAACCCTAGGATTCTACAACGTCACCGTAGGATTCTGCGACATCCTCTATCATGACGCTTACCCAAAGGATCGTCTGAAACTCTTACTCAAAGACATGAGAAAGAAATACCCGCAATCTCGACTCTGGCAACTCGAAGAAGCAAGAATGCTAGCCTCGGAGCAAAAACTCGAAGACGCCGTGAAAATGACAGGAACAGGAGACAAAAGCCCCCTGAAACAAGTTGAAGCATTACAATGGTTCGAAAGATCGCTGAACGAAATGTACCTACACAATTACTCCGACTGCGCGACTTCCTTCCTGACCTGCGTGGAATTGAACAATTGGTCACACGGACTATACTACTACATCGCGGGAGCCTGTCATGTAGAACTCTACCGACATTACATCTCCACCAACAACCCCCAAAAAGCCGAACAACACGCCCAAAAAGCGATGACCTTACTCCGTAGAGTGCCCTCGGAAGCAGGCAAGAAACGCTTCATGGCAAGACAATTGCCCTTTGACGCCTTTGTCGTGCGCAAAATCTCCAAATGGGAAGAACGAGCCAAGAAGTTTTCCATCCCCTTCGTTGACGCCGTGGGTGTCGCTCCCGTCGAGGAAATCATTTACTTCTGGGCTGGATTCAAGAGAATGAGGCCAGAGCATCTTCAACACAGTTTACAGGTCTTGAACTGGTCGGAGGAAAACAACGTTCATCACGGCGACGTTGATGAACTGGCCGTATTGAACTTGTTGAGGGCTACTGTTACGGCTAGGCTTGGTGGACAGCAGAATTTGAGTGCTGCCAAGGGAATACTGGAACAGAAGGTGCTAAAGCATGAGTGGGCCGAGTTCAAAGGTGGCTTCAAGGATAACTGGGCGTTGCCGGTCGCTCATTATGAGATGGCTGTCAATAAATGGATTGAATGTGGAGGGGAACAGGCGAGCAAAGTAGAGTTGGAGGAGGTTTCCAGGTGGTTAGAAAAGGCTGCTAGGTGGGAGAGTTATGATTTGGACGCGAGGTGTGTTTTTTCCTATTCTTTTCCTTTTTTTTTTCTTCCTCTTTTCCTGCCCTGTCCTGCCCTATCTTCCTACCCCTAGCATATCCTCCCTTTCTTCGCCCATCCTAACCCGCCTTCTTCCCCTTCATCCCTTCTCCTACCTCTTTCCTCCTCCATCACTCTCACCAATACACCATCCGACAACACCCTCCTTCTTCCATTCCATCCCTTCGTTCGCATCTCCTTTGATCGCAAACCCAAAAAAAGCTAAAATTCTAACCGCTTCAAAAAATTCCAGAGTCGGTCTCAAAGTCACCACAGCAAGGGAAACCCTCAAGAAATGCGGCGTCACGGCGACCGCTTGATCGTTGAAAGATCTTACTTACCATTTTCTTGGTTTGTCTCAGCCTCAAACATGCAAGATAGAGCTAGTCAATACGTACATAACACAACAACGAATTCTCCATCACCTCCGCTCGTGCATCGTACATTACCCGCTCTTCTGCTCGTGCACAAGAAAAGAAGAAGGCTTGAATCTTCTACGTTTTTCAAGTGGTCTTAGTGGTCTTCATGCATGCACGAGCCCTCGTCCTGTACGAGATCGAAACAAAAAAAAAAAAAAAAAAAGGCAAGGAGAAAAGAAAGGAAAAGAGAAAAAGAGGCTTGTGTTCGCCTCCGCTTCTTTCCACGCTTTCCGTGGCACATTATTCATGCTTCTGTTCGTACGAGAGAGAATAGGGAGGAGAGAGGGGTCTTGTTCCGCTCGCTCGCTCGCTCGCTTGCTTGTGCATGGGCATAGCAAGCATCACATACCACAGACTCTCCAGTAATCAAAACCTGTTTTGAAACATTTTCTCTTTCTCCTATCTATCCATGCCTATTCCGTTCCGTACGGGTATGATGAGACGTTGTTTCAAAACAAAAAAAAAAGGGGGGGCGGGGGGCCAGGAAGCGAGTGAAGGAAGCGAGTTAGAAAGCCAAGAAGAGAGAGAGGAATTCTACGTGTTTGTTTTCTTCGGCTTTGCTCTCTCTCTCTCGTACGAAACAATAATGGTCAAAAAGACCAAAGGGAAACGGGAAGTTTAGGTGGAAGAGTAAGCGAGAATGTGAGGGGGGAGGGAGGGGGTGTTTATTACGACCGTAAGCAAAAAAAAAAACAGCAACAGGGAAAAAAACACAAATCATCGGAAGAAAAGAAAAAAAAGTGGTCAGAAGAACGAGAGACACAAGTAGGCCGGCTTCTAGAACGGACTGCACATGATAACGACTTCCCTAAGCATTTCGTTTACTGTTGCTTGAAACATCGTTGGCCACCCAAATCGCAGCTTCCCCTTCCCAACGTTGAAAGGGTCTACTGGCATCGAAGCAAAAGACTAAACAACAGAATCGTGGTCGAGGGCTCATCCGGAAGCAGGTTGTTGTCAATACTTGACACGCAGCCACAGAGACAGGCACAGGGTGTCAACGCTTGGAGAGAAGGAGAAAAAGTGGTTTCCAATGTAGAAAGATAAGAAGAGAAAGAAGAAAGGCTAGAATAAATAAAGGAAAGTCGGCGGCGGAGAGAAAAAGAAGAAAAAGCAAGTTAGATTGTGAAAACAAAGGGGGTATTTGTTCCAGGTTCGAATTCAAAAAAGCCCATCTCCAAAAAAAATTCCTAACTACCACCCAGAACCACGGAATCAACAGCAGTAAGACAGGAAGAAGCAAAGCCAAACAATATGGAGATTAGAAGAATAAAAGGCAAAACATGATTCGGCTCTTCGTAGTAGTTATAAAGCGTCTTTCATCGTCGTCTTCCTTCCATCCCCCGTGCCATAACAGAAGGTCGAGGAAAAGCAAGATAAGAAAAGAACAAGCTGGAGTGGGAGGTTCCGCAAACGCCAAAGGAAGGGATGTTTCAAGTGATCATGATGGATGAGGACAACAGAAAAGGAAAAAACACAGGTGCAGAGTGATGATGCTGTATCAGCATTTGGGGGGAATCAAGGTACAAAAAGGCAGATAAAGGACAGAAAAAGAGATGGCGGGATGCGATGGTGCGAGTTGCAATCGAGTGAGTGGCGTAAAACAAAACATGAATTCCGGCAGTGTAAAAGTCATCTTAACACAAGTAAAGAAGAGTCAGGCTCCGGTGTTTCCCATCCTCTATCTATGATGCAGAAACAAGTGATGGAATTGACGACGAGTGTATCACTGGTAACGTTGCCAGTCTTGTGGCATGCCGGCCGAGCTTGCTGAGGAAGGTTGAGCCCAACCTTGCATACCCTGCTGTTGTGGCGGCGCCGGCGTCGCCTGTTGTTGTTGTTGTTGTTGGTGTTGCTGCTGCATGGCAAACTGTTGAGGGCTGGGACTTGCTTGATACATGTTACGGTTCATAGCAGCAAAAGCACCGGCGTTCATTGGATTGTTCATCGAAGGGTAACCTCCCATGGCATTCATTTGTGGTGGGTGCATGGGTGATTGCTGAGGTGGTTGTTGGAATTGAGCCATGTTATGGGCTTGAGATAGAGGTGATGGTTGAGGCTGCGAAGGCGGCCACATTTGTCCTTGAGGATAACCATAAGATGGGGTTTGCTGACGCTGTTGCATCGAAGCCATGGCCATGGCGGGTGATGTCTGATGCATCTGCGAAGAAGGAAGTTGCTGCTGCATAGATCGGACAGGCGATTGCATGGGGTTCTGTTGGTTGGGTTGATGGTACTGAGCGGGCATCATGTGTGAAGCGGTCTGCTGATGTGCCATGATGCCTGGTTGAGCGAGCGCAGGCAGTGAGCGTTGGGGAGACTGCAGGTTATGCGGGACAACGGTGGACATGTCTTGAGGTTCGGGCATCAGTGGTTGCGGCGGAGGAGTCGGAGGCTCGTGAGGCCTCTTCCAGTGGTCCTCGTAGTATTGAGAGCGCACGACGCGTTGTTGAGTCAGCAGCTTGTTAAACTCGGCAGCCTGGTTGGCGTTGTTAAAGATGTCGGCTGGGTTGCTGGGTTGGGTGCGGTCTTGGTAGGCAGGTCCGGTAAGTTCCTGTCGTGGTCGTGCTATGCCACGGAAATCAGCAATGCGCGGGTCGTCCGAAGGTGTGTTGGACATGGGAAGTGGCGCCAGCGTCACGGGGTGAATGCCGGGCGGTACGGATGGTTGTCCTTCATAGCCAGGGCCGTTTGTATAGATGATGTCGGTATGGGGCATGGCGGTCAGGACAGCAGTGTTGGTGCTGGCCTCTGCCGCTGCTGCTTCGCGTTGCTTTGCCGCCCCAGGTCGCTTCTCGCCAGCCGCGTCTTCCTCGGTGAAGCCTTGACTTCGCGCCTTGGATTCCCAGTAGTCATCGCGTACGCGTCGTCCGTTGTTGATGACTCTGCTGCCGAATTGTCGGAACATGGAACGCGCCGTTACGATGGCGATCTGTCTGGAGCGGTACGAATAAGGCAGGATCTCTTGCTGGATCAAGTTGTCCTTCTCGGCTTGGTTGGCGATGATTTTGTGAAGCGACCGGTTTTTGTTGAAAAGAAGATACGAGTCGCGGTATCCCAAGGCGCGCGCACATTCGGTGGCGAGCATGAACAGCTTTTCGCCTCGGTTTGGCACGGTAAAGGTGCGGATGCGATAGTCGCGTCCTTCAAGTGGATAACCATTATCCGACACCTTCTTCTCGCCCGCCTCATCTGTTTCGCGCGGTATGAACTCATCGCCACCGGGACCGAGTTGGTCTGTAGTGTGGTCGCGAACGGTTGGTAGCGCCTTGACGACAGTCGTCTTTTGGCCAGACACGGGCGTCTGCCGTTGAGGTGAGGCTTGTGAGGGTGATGACTGGTTCGGTTGTTGCCTGAGTTGTGGTGTCTGGACGGCAAGCGGCGACGACAGGTGGACCGAGTGGGTGGCCATTTGTGGGCTGTCGGCGGTCTTTTGCTTTGGTGGGCGACCTCGTTTACGCGGCTTGAATTCGTCTAATCTGTCAGTATGCGCGTCGCCGGTGGCGGGTGTAGCATCGAACATACCGGGCTCGGCGGGCTCGCCGGGAGAGCGACTGCGCTTTAGACCTCTGTTGGTGTTGTTGATATTGTAGTTAGATGGGGCAGTGTTGTCGAGAGCTACGCGACACGGTTAGCGACGATCATGATGGATGAAAGAAGGCTCGAGCGCATTTGATTCACAGGTCAAGGCAGGCAAGAACAGAGGGCGCGTACTTGAAGAGTTGAGGGCGGCAGGGTTGATGGTGCCAGAGTCGTCCATGGCACAGTAGCATTCGCTGGAAATCAAAGCAGCAATTGCACTCTGGACTGGCGCAAGAGCGGTGTGGATGCAGAGACCTTCAAGGCCGGTCGGTGGTACGGTGGGCAAGTCGCAAGTCGGTGCAGCAAGTCTACAGACTCCAAGTCATTGGCGCGGACGTGCGAAACAGGTAGGCGGAGTCGCAAGAGCCAGGGGTTCCAGATAAGCGCGGTGCCCGAAGCCTCAGAGTCGGGATGCTGGAGAGGGCGATCGTGATGATTGATCCAAGGCAAGGGATGGCAGCCGTTGCTTTGTGCTCTATGAGGCAGAGCAGAGATGGCTTGCCTGCATGAATCGAATCAATGAAGAACTGGCTCGAGCTTTTTGGTCGGCTGGAGTTCAAAGTCAGCACTCCGAAACATCAATCATCTTTGTCGCCACATGATCAGCCTATCAACCACCGCTCATGATTATTGCTCACCAAGAATAATTCCGATACCAGACCGCCGCGGAATGACAGCGCCTCTCTTTCTCTCGAGTCGTACGTAAGTAAGGGAACTATGTACGTGTACTGCGACCGAGCACCGAGGCAAAGCACAGGTAGGTAGGCAAGTAGGGGTACAATACTGGACTGAGGCAGGTAGGTATCCCAGCTAAAAGCAGGTAAGCGAAGTCTAACTTGGCGACGAGCAGCATGCAGCAGGAGCGTCCGTCCCAGGGAAATCTAGCGATGTGTCGCACAGCTAATCGGGTTCAAAAAGCAAAACGGAAAGTCCAACCAGCGAGATCTTGCACGCTCCTTCTTTAAAAGGCCAGCAGCGAAAAACAGATGCGGCCGTCATACAGCGATGCCGCCAACCAAGCAGGCCAAGTCTACCGGCGATCCTCTGCCTTGCGGTTATGCCCGAGCCAACCAGCGAGTGGCTTTCTTCAGTCATGCGCTCACCTTCTTCTCATCTGCACATTTCGCGACTCTTTCTGCCTCGTGCTCCTCGCGAAGAAGACTCGATCTTCAAGGTACTTTATTCTTTCATTCCCTGTTTCGGCCATCTTCAGACCCTTTTCATATCCTTTCCATCTCGTAAACCTTGCCTCTTTTGCCGCGGCTCAAGCGACCATATCTTCACGTCCGGCTTTGATACAAATACAAGCCATGTTTGACGAGTTGGAGTCCAACTTTCCTTGCTCACCGTCTACCGTTGACCCAGCTAATCACCATGCATCACCGGTAATCGAGGCGTTTGAGCTTGCGCAAGTCTCCAGTACAGCATCTCGGTTCTCTTAGCTGCATGGTCAAGTCTCAGAATCTGCTTTGATCTCTCTTCCTTCCCTTTCGCTTGTAGGTTTGAGATGAATGAATTATCCTTCTTGCGAAGCTTCAATCACTCGGACCGTCGGGCGGCTCTCCGCAGATCTACTGCAGGTTTCCGCTGCGCGGTGGACATCTGCCAGGTTGCGCAGCTTGCCATGTGTCCTCCCCCCAGCCTTCTTTCATGAATCAGAGAACTGTGCAGCTATTTATGGCAGCCGTCGGTCAACGTCGACGTTAACAATCTTGTTCCGCCCGTATCATCACGGCCGCACATAATTTTTACCGTCAAACGAGCAAGATCGGGGCATGAAGCTGACATGCAGAACCTGGTTGCTGTCTTTTTTTCAAACAATTCGGTCAAACGTTTGTGCATATGCAACACTCTACGCGCGAGCATCGCGTCAATGACGCGCACTATGAATGTGACTCACGTCAATTCACCAAGTCACAAGCATTGAACACCCGTGCAGGCGGTCAGGACCATCGAAAGAATCCCGAACCCTACTTGTTCTACACGCACTATTCGTGTTCGTAAATCCCGCGATCGAGCTCACGGAAGATAAGTGTTCCTTCGCAACAGGCTCTCGCCCGCCATTCCGTATCCTTGGTAAGTTTCGAGATCCTCTGCTTCAGCCGCAACCCCGCATGATGTAGTCTAGCCGAATTGTCCCTTCTCTACATGAAGAGAATAATCTCTCTACTTCTACTAGTAGCTTTGCCATCTTACCGATCATATTTTGCATATGGATCTTGCAGCTAAACAGATTGTGCCGGACGTAAGAGTTCAGTCTGTTATGCAGGAGCTTGTGCGTTGTCGAGTTTCATGTCATCAAAGGGGCCGTAATCATATCTCTCGATGTATTGCTACCAAAGTAACAAGCAGATCCGAGCCTTGTACGTAAATAAACACTGGTTATATCAACGGCACGCAAACTTTGTCTACCTGTTCATCGCTTATATCATTGCTTTAAAGCCTTGTTGACGATCTCCAGTATACAGGCTCTGTGAGTAGATGGCTTCTGCTTTAGTACAAGTCAGACGTTGACAGTGATGTAGAGATGAAATATCATAGATTTACTACCCATCTAGGCTGATATAATATCATATCTGCATTTTGTGTAAAGTCCTAACTAGCTCTTCATGACCATTGATTCATCCTACTTGTTTGTTCAATCACAATTCCATCAAAGCACTGGCACCACTGAGAGAGTGAACTTCTCATTCATTAAATGTAGCCATGTTCAGCAATAGGCACAATGTGATCTTGCTCTAATCGGAGAACATGACCGTACCTCTCTCAAGTCGATTCATAGCCATGAAGTAAACAAAACAATCTTAACTCCGTATTCCATTCCTCCCAAGATAGGATAACTCCATCGCTAATGTCTTCATGAAATCAATCATTCTTCTTTTTTCTTTCTTCCCGCAAGACAGCATTTGTCATTTGTGTAGCCATATCTTGCAGCCATCCATCACGGAAGCCTTCAAAATCCCCATTGACTGCCCTTCACTTTCCCACCTCTTTGCGGAGAAGGACCACCCATTCTCGCCTGCGCCTGAGCCTGATCCTTCCAATAATCATATTCTCCCCTCCAAACTCTCGACCAATGTCCCACATCCTCAGTCACCCCATCGACACCTCTATTCGCGATCCACAAAGCTAGAACAACTGCGCCACCCCAGAAGACGATGCGGAAGGCCAGACGAACCCAGAACATGACTGCTTGCCAGAGCATGTTGAGTAGTTTGAGCGAGAGAAAGAGGATCAAGAGTGTCAGGGCGATGGTGGCCAAGTCGGGTTTTTCGATCACGCGAGTGATGGAGGGGACGAGGTATTTTTGGAAGATGGTGTGGATTGTGTTGAGGGGTTGGAGGATGCTTGGGGTCAGGTAGCCGGAGCGGAAGAGATAGCCTGCCCAGTCTGTATCTTGTGAGTATGGTTCATCGGTATTTTTGAAGGATAGTGAGGTGCGGGTGTTCATATACCTTGTACCACGTCCATGGTGGATGTTCCTGGGGGAGTGTTCTTGGGGGAGTGTGCTTTGCTTGTGTTTTTGGTGGAGCTACAGCTGTGGATGAGGTGGAAGGTATCGTCTTGAGTTTTTTGACAGGACGTGTGTGTTTATATAGATGAAGGTGCCGGAGAGTGAGACCGATTCGTGGTGTTGTCAAAAGACATGCATACATGCTTGGCTGACTAGAAGCTTCAAAACAGCATCGTCATAATCTGGAATGGTAAAGAAGCATCTTTGAGAACACAACACCTGGTCAGAAATCCATCGCTTTCTTTTCGATTCACTTCATGCCCATCTCTGTCAAGATCCAAGATTATATGAAATCTTCTTTAATACGTTCAGAAGGGCTTTGTATGGCCGGCCAGCGAAGGCGATGTCTGTCAAGATATGAACACTTGACCTTGAAAATCATTAACACCGAGCATTCAGGTACCACCATTGACCGATGATCGAGTTGTCACCGTCAAATTCTCCTCTATCTCTTTTTTACATCCATCCGCTTCCTATCTACCTACCACATTGCGAGTTCGAGATTGATCAGAATGGTTCTGTTCATTCAGTTAGATATCATATATCGACTAGACAGCACTATCCTCATCGATTCAATTGATCAAGCCGCTTTAGCTCATCTGGGAGAGCGCCAGACTGAAGTTCAACTTTGGTTCTTCGCACTGCGAGTTTTCTGGAGGCACTGTGTTCGATCCACAGAAGCGGCATTTATTTTTGATTTTTGTCCCAAAATTATGATAATCCTTTTGCAACTTTTGTTGCACATGAAGAAGTGTAGATATTCGAATGGGAAAACTACTCTTTGATTCACTTTTTCTCTCTCCAAACAAGAAAGTTGAGAGGATATGCATAAGGATAATCGCATGAGCGCCTATTATTATTCAGCTCGGATGTGTACCGAGATATTCTCACCATACTCTGGGGCTTGTTGTGCTATCTCCACTGAAGAGACACAAATATGAGAAGATCGACTTGAGATATGACCAGGAAGATCTGGCCGACAGTCCCATATTACTCAGAGTCGTTATTGTAGCCTCCCTGCCGATCCAGTACGATACAGCCTTCTGACTTCCATGGTGTTGTTTCGAAGCTCTTCACCGACACGAGACCAGATTGACCGCTCAAGCACAGCAAATAGACCGTCAAAGTCTACAGTAGTCAAAAGCATGCGCAAATCAGCTCAAGAGATTCTGTTTCTCACTCGAACGAGCCACGTGCCTGATTGACTGCTTGTGGAAGAGAAGGCAGCCTTCGTTCGGAAAAGAGACGTTGAGCAATGTCTCCGCAAAATGGACCAATGAGAACCCCAGCTTCGAGGCACGAGGGCAAGTTCTCTTGTGGTTTTGGAAGTCGCAGATGGAAGTGTTCGGACGGGGCACACGACCACACTCGTGCCCCTCTTGCACCGCTATGATAGGAAGTAGCAATTGAGTAGATAGTAGGTCTCTCGTTCATTCTTTTCCTTGTCTCTCTTATTTCCTCCATTAAAGCTTTCCCCTTGCTCTGTCTCCCTGTTCCTTTTTCGATATCCCTCATCACACGACTTTTATTGTCTCACCAAAACTGCTATTCCGCATATAGTGCTTCCTCACATCACGCGTGTCTTGTCACAACAAGTACCGTCTCTCATATTCCATAATTCGAAACCCTTGATCAGTTCTGACTCGGAGAGTCTCAACACAACACTTCAGATGTCTTCATCTCACTTTCCTCCCACCCCGGCTTCGTCAACTGATATCCGGGGCAAAGAGAAGATTGTGTCTCTGGCTCCAGTTCTCAATCTTGGTCCTTCAGCCTACACAGACGCCGCCAGCGACCGAGCTGCTTCGTCGACTCCAACAAGCAATGCTTCCGACTCTTCATACCACCCAAATTCTCCCATGGTAGAATCATCGAGGAAAAAGTCCAACGCTGCTCAATCACGACCCGCAAAAGCAGATGACAATGCTTTCGCACTGCCACCTCCTCCGACTAGAAACAGAAAGATCATTCAGATGAAGCCCAAGACTGCTGAGAAGCACAAGCCTGAGGAACCTGAGCCGGCAGGTACAAAAACCACCGCGGGCAAAAAGAAGGGGAATGGTAATGGTACTACTGCTGCTAGCCGTAAGGTGGCACGCAAGACGGCGCACAGCTTGATTGAGAGAAGAAGACGATCAAAGATGAACGAGGAGTTTGGTGTGCTCAAGGACATGATACCCGCTTGTCAAGGCCAAGAAATGCACAAATTGGCCATTCTACAGGTATGTTCTGTTTCCCACATCTCCGACTCGTATAGGTTTACTAACAAAACCCAAAAGGCCAGTATCGATTATCTTCGCTACCTAGAACGCTGTATCACCGACCTCAAGGCCTCCAGCACGGCCGTTCGACAGACCCCTAGCATGCCCGTCTCCACAATCCCCACACCGTCTCACCCCAGTCCCCAAGACTCAGGCCCCGCCCCCATGGAGACCACCATGCCCCATGCTCCTGCTCCACCGCCCCAAGACGAAGACCATGAAATGTCAGACACACATTCACAACCTTCGACCGGTGCCTCGACACCCAACCCTCTCTCTCAAACCCAATCCAGAGACTCGGTTCCTTCACTCACACACTCTTCGATCCCTCCAGCCGTTCATGGTTACCACCCTACAATGTCACCAGCTATCCCATCTTCCGACTATGCCTCCTCAAGACACTATAGTATCTCTTCCACCTCCGCTCCTTCTTTCTCGCCTTACATTCATTCTGCACATACATCTCCGTTCTTTGCCCCCTCGATGGGTCAACACGACCCTGCACCGTTCGCTTTGACATCTCCGGCATTAAGAGCTCAGGATGCTAGAGGTGGTAACATGCAGGACAGGGAGAGGAGAGAGAAGGAGTTGGATCAAGAGGCCATGACTGCTTTGTTGATGTTGAACGCCGACAGAAGAAGTAGCAAGGGGAGGGGTATGAGTGTCAAGGACTTGTTGAGCAATTGAGACGAAAGGTTGTTAAGGACTGGTGTTTCCAATGGTTATCAATAGAGGGATATGGACAGCAAAGGGCCCACCGGTGCAAATGTTAATTATTCACGAGTATAAAAATGTCACGAACGAAATGGTTTTATCTTTTCTTTTGACCGATGATAATTGATTTAAGAAAATGCGAGGTGGACACCAACTCCGACCATGCAGAATTGTTCTATCAGTCATTGGAGACTGGTATACAACCTTCCTGACTCAACATGGATGGGACATCGATTATAGATACGATAGAAACCTTTTGTCAAGATTGTTACACTCGAAGAAATCAATGATAGCATCGTCATTGAGTTTATCTAGAATTGATTGGAGGAAAAAATTACAGGGACAGGGCCACCTCTGTGACACGATTGACATGAACGAAATCCGGGCTGAAACGTAGCACTTCCCATGCGTCCACATTTGGAAATAGAACACCAACATTCTCCGATCGTTGGAATTGTCTGTACTTGTATCGGACTGATGCTACCAATTCCATGAAGTTTTGTTGACCACTGAGTTTTGCCTGAGGCTTAATATTCCACTTTCTGTAATATACGATACATACTAAAGATGATTAACATCACAAAGACTCCTTAGCCTGTATTACAAAAAGCGCCTATCTACAAAAGCCCAACGAGAACAGCGATCAAGTACTTTTACCTCCTTCAAACCTCTACGACAACATTTTCTTCCTAACCTCAACCTCCTCACCTCCAACAACCCTATCAATCTCCCCCTCAGTCAATCCCCCTAACCCTCTAACAATCTCCCACATCCCCTCACCCCACCCTTTCCCTTCCACTCTCTTGGCCATCTCTCCTCTAGCTACAGCGATCAAAGTCTTTGGCTTACTAACCCCACTCTCATCAGGCATCTGTCTCTCCTCCATCCCTGAAACCTCATCTTCCAATCTCTTGATCGCGAACGGACAATGACACAACAGACAATCCAACCATAAAGGTCCATTCTGGAGTATTAATTCCTGCGTCGCGAGATCAATTTCGAAAGCCATGGTGCTTGACGACGAAGAAGGAACGGAGATGAGACGTGGTCCCACGGCGCGGAGATGATGAAGACACAAATGGATTGTGAAAAGTAGGATTGCGAGAGAGGTTGTGGGCAAGGAGGTTATGAGACCTTGTTTTGAAGTGTGGGAGGAAGTGTCGCTGAGGAGGTAGAGGAGATGCAGACCGGCGTGTTGCAGGGATAGCCATTCTGGTCTCATCCAGGCTGATTGTTTGCAGCAGCACATGCGTAGTCTCTCGCTGCTTCTCTGAATTCTGGTGAGGGTGGAGAGGCGGAGGTGGAGTTTGTTCAGGAGGTGGAAGGTGATGTTTGTGTTGCTGTCATTGTCGGTGGGGTTGTTATCGTTGGAGTGGGCTCGGAGACGAGGGAATCTTCTGGATAAAAGGTTGGCTGGGTATTGTATGGATAGGATCTGAAGACAAAGGCTTTGTTTGTAGGTTTGAATGAGGTTAGAGAATGATCGATTGACTAGACGGAGGTTGAGAAAGGACGGGTCGTAGGGGATCTGAGAGAGGATTGAGAGGGTAATCTCTGGGGGTAGAGAGACGAAAGTCAAAGACTCTTTGCTCAGTGAGGTCGTTGACATGTTTGGAGGTAGCAAGAGGTGTTCTGAACGGTATGAGATGGCGCAGGAAATGCGGGAAAGGAAGAGAAAAGGACGAGCAAGAAATGTGTACATTTTTGACTTCGTGTCATAGCTACCTTGATGACAACAGACCGCCAAGATCGAAGATCATGGTTGTCCTACCTTGATGGTCTGTATCGAAGGACAAAACATCATTGTCCCGGATTTGATGCTATTTCAAAATTTCCACCTTGATGGTCGGGATAACGTAACATGGCGTAAGAGCTGAGTGCTTCTGCCCTTGACTATGCGAGCCTTGAGCTCATCACAAGCAACTCAATGGGAATTCATCATCGTTGCACCACAATAAAGGTACCCATGGATATCTGTAGCTATCTGTCTAACAAAGCGAGGTGGGTTGTTGTTGTAAGATTGAAGCTCTTAGTGCACTTGATGCAAACAGCACAAACATAGACAATTCCTCCACCAACTCATTCCCTCGTTCGAGCCACCCTTATTTTCATCCATCCAAGACAAGAAATCATGATACTTCTTGTAAGTCTTGAGATCAAAGTAGCCTCGTGATCCTAGAGTAAGAGAGAGGACATCCGACCTTCGATGGCTTCCAAAGAACTGCAATCTTGACTCTGCCATATGAGACAGAAACATTTTCTTTATTCAATAGGCGCTTATATATCTGAGCCTTTCCACGGCTCGTCCTGTAAGTCCAGTACTTCATGTATATCTCTCTCTGTTCATATATATAGCCAAAGGGGATGAATCAAGTTCTGGGTCGATAGAGCCCAAGAGAAGAGTATGATTACAAGAGTCAGACTTTGTCTTCAGCAACAACAGGTAAGAAAACTATCTCTGACATACCTCAATCTCGTATCTGAAGGTTTTCGACTAGCATCTGGCCAAGACATGTTTTGATATCACCTCCAATTCAATCTCAAAGACAAGAAATACCCACACTCCGAACGTCAAGCCATCGAAGGTGTCCGAAGATCCCGCATGGAAGATCAGAAGAACAGTATATATACTCATCCTCTTCTCACGATTTGATCAAATCAGAATGGCGAACGACTAGGCAAGCCAGACGATCTGCAGAGTTCTCCCACGTTCTTTGCCTCTTCGGCATCAGTCGCTTTCACAAATCCCAAAGGCATGCGATGCGCCTTCTCAACACCAGTCAGAACAGGAGTGCCATTATGTTTCGTCCTATGGGATGTAGCAAGTCCCTAATTCTCGCGCTTCAGTTGCTGAAGTATGCACTTTTGGGCAGATAAGAAGATGCTACTATGTGTTCGGCCGTCGCTATCAGCCCCACGAGAGAGCTTTCTCGGGAGCTGTACGAGCTCCTCAGAGCTCTGACCATCGGCCTTGAGGTCAATGTGCAGTTCCTCCCTCCACCAGTCCTGTGTTCCTGCACAGCTATCATCGATCATGCCCCTGCCCACTATCTACTGAGAAACCTCAAATTCTCTGGAGAACCAGGGACCTGAGAAGAAAGGCGGACGGAGACAGACAACATCAGACCAGCGGCTTTGATCCCCAGCTTGGATTCGACAGTATCTAGTAGCTAGGAGAGCTTGTTGTGTCTGGGCCCGTATTGAGGGCATTAAGTGGCCTTGGTGCCCTCCCTGCCCTCTTCGGGGTCCAAAAAGGCGTCCATTTCTTGAAGACCAAGGCGGATATCGACAAATTTAGAGACATTAAGGACCCCCAGGTTTTCAAGGTCGACAAAAAGGATTCTGAAGACATCAACAACGACAAGAGAGCCCAACGGATTGCGTGGATTCTCGTTTGCGTGAGAGACGCCTCTATGGCATTTGATCCATCTGATGTCGATCATCACTGTTGAATGCAACAAAAGGTCCAAGATGGACTCCTCGGGGACGATTTGCCATTGAATGACACAGGACCAGATTTTTCGAAATCACAGATTCCGTCCATGGAACGAATGGAGGTAGAATTTGTTCTTGAACCTTTTACAGATGCCTCACGATCATGAGGTATTTACAAAACAAGACACGCACCGGAAAGAGTGCGAAGCAACTTGTCGAGACACCCAAGAAGGGTAATGCTGTCATCGCAAAGCACATTCCAGCCTGGATGCAAATGGTGCCTGTGAACGACGATGTTCTCCCTGTCAATCCAGCCACCGAGGAAGTCGACAAACTTTCTCCGGTCGTCTATCAAGTGGTTCACAACGTCGGATGTGATGAGGACAACATCGCCGAGCATATCACGAATGTGCAGACCTCACAAAAAGATATTTCTAGCAGACAGGCAAGTGGTTGCAAAGGAACCCCGCCTTTCCAAATCAGGCGCGTCTTTCAGGGATCAGGTCCGTAGGCAGTTCCACTGCCTGGATTGGCGATTTCAGATTTCTGTCTTGTGGTTGGAATACACCCGCGATGGCATGACATCTGAACACAATGCCATCGCAGTTTAATGGAAAGAGATTCAAGACCTGTGCAATGACGCAGCCAATACAGATCTCATGTTCAAGGTCGCTTTCAAAGTGTACGAGGAAGGCGACGCCGAACTCTTCGAGACGATCGAGAACCCTGCTCTGGAAGGATTATCAGAAACCACCGAGGACGGATTGACAGCAGATTATACCATCGATAACGGAGGTCACTGACCATTCAGCGCTCCACAGCCATCTCGCAAGCCCTTGGCTATTGACCATGAGCTATGGCTACGTACGAATGGAGGTCTGGAAACAATAAGCAATACAGAGATATGTCCGGAACCTTGCCAGCTCGCGGACCTTCAACGAACACCACTGGGCTCATGACCAGCTTCAAGCAATGTACCACTACACAATAAAGAATCCAAAACGGTATTTACCACGGAGATGATCATACTATGTCCCGAAGACGTCTTTATAACGTTCTCATCACCTTGGAAATACTGGAGCCATAATATGCTTGTGTGCAACTCTGATTTGTGCGATCGGAATGGTTAGGTCTTTGACTAGTCAATTGAGGACAACATGTGCTGTACGAAATCAAACATGGGCATTTGGGAGGTCAAACATGGGTCCTGCATCTGTATCTCAGTCCTTTGCATTTTAATACTTGTGGGCCTGACTGGATGAAATGATAGAGTCAGTGATCGGCCATAGATATGGTCTGTAGCAAGATGTCCTGCAAGTTCTAGCACTCCGTCAAAGCATTGAAACCGTCTATAGGGCTCTAAAACTCGAATGCCGACCTACATACACATACATTCGAATGGTATATGGATGATATCGGTTCTCTCCGATGGACACGTGATATACAATATCTGAGATATGGATATGCGTCCGGATCTGACATGCCGGCCCGTGGAGAATGACGTCGCCTTACACCAGAAAAAGAAATGCACTTCGTAGAACAGCACCTTTTGGGCTGGGAATC
Organism: Dothideomycetes sp. NU30; assembly: GCA_026013035.2. NCBI lineage: Eukaryota > Fungi > Ascomycota > Dothideomycetes > Dothideomycetes sp. NU30. The sequence continues at coordinate 23,229 of BSBH01000105.1, read as the reverse complement.
GATACTTTGACCTACAGTATCATCATGGCGTCCGATCAGGAAAAAGCATAACAAAGTCTGCTCATTGCGGCAAGTGTTCTTGTTGTCGACGTTTGAAATGCCCTCGGACACTTTCCCCCTCCATCTCCATCCCTATGCGATGTCTATGACGTGAATTCTGTATCATACCGTCATTATGTTTTCTTTGGGTGTGGCCGATTTTGAGGTGAAAGCAAAGTCTTTGTGCATACTTGTAGTCTTTCAACATCCATTAACTGAAGCGTTATCATACTTGTCGTTGCTTGATTTTCTTGGTCTTGCTTAGGGACGTTTGGCAAGATTTGATTTGGCGCCACCATTTATAATCCATCATGTCAGATCTATTTCGTGATGCCCCTGTAGGGCAGATGATTAGATGGGTGACCAGGAACAAGTTCCTCCAGTATCCTGAAGAAAAGGATCCTTCAATGTACGAAAAGTATATCAATGCAGAAAAATCCGGCAACATGGCCCATCACGGCACACCGAACCCACCGGAGGATGAGGAAAAGGACGAAGAAAAGGACGACGACAAAGACAAAGACAGTGCACCTTCACGACACCGTTCAGGATCATCCGACCAAACACTTTCTGGAGAAGATCGGACTATAAACAAAGCGAGTGGAAAGCCAGTGGATCCTGAGAAAGGAAAGGATGTTAACATGGTAGATTGGTGGGGCCCTGACGACCCTGAGAACCCAATCAACTGGAGTTCAATGAAGAAGTATTTCATTACCTTCGAGATTTGTCTTTTGACAACCGGCATCTACATTGGTTCTGCAATCTACAGTGCTGGTGAACAGCAAATTACTCAGGTCTTCCATGTCTCAACCGTCGCAGCAACTCTCGGTCTGACGTTGTTCGTTGCTGGATATGGTCTTGGCCCTATGATATGGAGTCCTCTATCCGAGATCCCACAGATTGGTCGCAACCCCATCTACATGTCGACTCTCTTCGTTTTCGTCTTCTTCAACTTTGGCGTAGTCTACGCCAAGAACTTTGGAATGTTGCTTGCCTTCCGTTTCTTGACCGGCTTTTTCGGATCGCCTGTGCTGGCTACAGGTGGTGCTTCGCTCGGAGACATGTACGTGCCGAAGAAACGAGCCTACGCCATGGCCATTTGGGGTATTTCAGCCATCTGTGGACCTACTATGGGTCCTCTCGTTGGTGGCTTCGCAGCTCAACACGAAGACTGGACTTGGACGATATGGGAGCTCATCTGGCTCAGCGGCTTCTGCTGGGTCTTACTCATGTTCTGCTTTCCTGAGACTTCGGCCAACAACTTGCTCGTTCGTCGTACCAAGAGATTGAGGAAGTTGACTGGCAATGATGCTCTTCGTTGTGAGCCTGAGTTGATGGGAGAGTCCATGTCCGGCAAGGATATTGTCATGATGGCTCTGGTGAAGCCTTTCACTCTGAACTTTACCGAAGGAATTGTGTTCGCCCTGAACCTCTACATTGCACTCATCTACGGCCTTCTTTATGTGTGGTTTGAGTCCTTTGCAATTGTGTTCCTGGAAATCTACCATTTCAGTAAGTCATGCACCTCGTCGTCGTTGTAGTATAATCTTTTTTCATTTTTTCATCTATTTTCTTTTCAACTTTCTTCGTTTTTGGTCTTTTCTTTCGTTTGCCTTTCTTGTTTCTTTTGCCATTGCTAATCTCTTATCAGATCTTGGTGAGGAAGGTCTTGCTTACCTGGGTATCCTCGTTGGTGCTGCCGTTGTCCTGCCGCCATTCTTCACGTACCTCTATCTCAGACTCGAGCCCCAATTCGACGACAATGGAGATCTCAAACCCGAGAAGCGCCTACCCCCTGCGTGTGTAGGCGCATTCTTCATCCCCATTTGTTTGTTCTGGTTTGGTTGGTCTTCTAGACCTAGTGTTCACTGGATTATGCCCATCATCGGAAGTGGATTCTTCTCGTGTGGTGCAGTCCTGCTGTTCAATTCGGTCCTGAACTATCTCCCTGACGCCTACCCGGCCGACGCAGCTTCAGTTCTTGCTGGAAACGACTTTATGAGAAGTGCTTTCGGTGCTGGCTTCCCTTTATTCGCCAGAGCAATGTACACTAAATTGGGTGTGGGATGGGCATCCAGTCTGCTCGGTTTCTTGTCTATCGCATTCATTCCCATCCCATTCGCATTGTACTTTGTAAGTTGTCACAGTTCATCCTTGCAATTTTCAGGGCTAACGGTTCTACAGTATGGAGAAACCCTCCGCAAGAAGTACAGCAAGCATGCCAGAAAGGACATTTAGACGGCGATCGACCCCGTGATTTGGACGAAGATGTATTTCGAAATGAAATTGAACCTTAAGCTGGAATGTGATAGAGAACATGGCGTTAGGGAGATGGTGTTTGCCTTTTTTCTAGACGAGTCTTTTACTGCCAACTGGGTCATTTTGACTTTTACGAAACAAGCAGGCATGATCTAGCGGATGAGGCGTTCTGTATGGTTGACGGTTATGGAGTCTAGACGGTTTCTTCCTTTCTGGAAAGACTTTTTGTAAGCAGACGTATGATAGTCAACTGCTCATATAATACTTGATACCATGACACTATCCTATATACAAGTGACTTTATTGTATCAACAACAAGGATATATCGGGAGGAGCACAAGACCACAAGCGAGTGATGCTCCAATCATGGTGGTGTACCCCAAAGTGCCCCCACAATCACGAATAACCCCGCCGCGGAGTAATAGATCAATATCAAACGGACACGGATATGCCGAAACCGTTTGCCGAGTTTCGGCGAAGCAGACACATACACCGATCGGCGACGGCGATTCTGCTTGCAAAAGATCGTCGTAGTTCACATGCTTACCGATTCCGAGATGCAAGCTTCTCGGAGGACCTGCCTGATTCGGTGTTTCAATCGAGGGGCATGGTGGAAAATGGCTCGAACCGTCCCTTGGTATCTGTTGGTGGTATTTTAGTTCGAGGAGGGGCTTGAAGGATGTACTGGATGCTGTAAGGGGGCCAGCAAATGCGGTCCTCTCATCTCCATGATCTAACGTCTTCACTGTCGTCACAAGAGTATGACAATTCATATAAGCCTCTTGTGGAGAGCATGACGATCTCGAATTGTCAAATGTTTAAGAAGTACAGGGGTTCAGAGACAAAGACGCCGGGAGCCGTTCGACCGACGATCGGTCCATATGACACGAATGTGAATCAGATGGCCTCGTCCAAAGGTACGTAGGTTCGCGCCAGCCCAGAAATTCACTGGTGCGAGGAAACGGGACAGACGGAGCGAGGAATATGTAATCAGCTTGGCATGCGGATGCATGGCCTTTCTGTCAATGCGGTGCGAGACAGTTCGTGGAGTTGCTGCGGAGGTTTCCCTTGGTGTGGGGCTGTGGATCATGGGGAAACCGCTATTATCAAGTAGTGTTTAGTGAGTAGTGACACTTTGACCAAAAAAGCGCATGGGCGGCCGCTGAGTTAGATTAAGTACAAAGGTCAGCACTCTCCCCCCGCGCGGCCTCCTGGCCGAGTCCTTTCCATAGAGACTTGTTTCCACGACTCGAACATTCAGCAACATGTCGGACTCTTCGGTCAATGGCGACGCATCTCAGGCCATGGCCAAACCATCGGCCTCCCCAGCCTCGAAAAGAAAAGCAAGCGATGCTGGCCTACCATCGACGGGCCCAAGAGTGCACAAGAGTGTCAAGAGACGAGCATCCAAAGCGTGCCAATCTTGTAGAGCCCGCAAAGTGCGTTGCAACGTGGTTGAGCAGAGCCCATGTACCAACTGTAGACTCGACGAGGTCGAATGCATAGTTTCAGAGAGCAAGCGCAAAAAGTCAGTCCCACTCGTCCCTAGAAACTTTTGTCGTGAGCAAATTGACTCACATTGTATCAAGGAAATGGTCCAAAAGTGACGAAGAAACACAAAATGTGGGAGATTCTCCATTGTCAGGACCCACGGCCATGCAGCATCCCGCGATCAGCTTCCAAGACTCGCCTGGACACCTGCCGCATTCGCTCTGTGAGTAGCAATTGTCTCGCGTGCTCGTAAAGCATAAGGCAGCAAGCTAATATTTCTGGTAGACCAAGATCTCGATCCCCAGTCATTTGACCCCGGACGCCGAGCAAGCCACGCCAGATCTATATCCATACCTCATGACCTACCACCACCTCTTCCAGGGGCTGATAGTTCCATCTTCTCTCTGCAATCTCAAACCCCTCCTCCTGCCTATCCAACGCTTCCAGCATTCATCAGACCATTCCCTGCCGGATTTGGTACAGACGACTTGAGATATCTAGCAAAAAAGGGCGCACTTTCTATACCTCCCCAATCTTTACGCAATGCACTCTTGCGTGCATTCGTGGAGCACATCCATCCATACATGCCATTATTGGATGTTTCCGAGCTCATCAATACGATTGACAACAATGATACCCAGTCAGCCGTCAGTCTGTTGCTCTTCCAGGCCATCATGTTCGCCGGAGTTGCATCTGTCGATATGGGATATCTCCAAGCAGCGGGATACACAAACCGTAGAGCTGCGAGGCGTGACTTCTTCCAAAAGACTCGAGTAAGTTCTATGGTTGTTCGACTCGATAATTGTGTTGCTAACAAGATATACAGCTCCTCTACGATTTTGACTACGAAGCTGATCGTATTTCATTGATTCAAGGCTTGCTACTCATGACTTTCTGGTATGAAACGCCTGATGATCAAAAAGATAGTCACCACTGGATGGGTATTGCCGTCTCGTTATCCCATACAATTGGTCTCCATCGAGATCCTGCGCGTTCGGGCATGCCTCTGAAGCAACAGCACCTGTGGAAGCGTATCTGGTGGTCCACATACATGCGAGACAGAATGATCGCTTTGGGAATGCGACGTCCGACCAGGATAAAGAACGAGGATTACGACGTGCCTATGCTGACGCTCGAAGACTTTGAATTTGCCGCAATCTCTGCTCAATCTGCTACCATACCTGCCAGCTGCAAGCTTATGCAAGACGTTGGTATGCAAAGAGAGCTGGCCATCATGTGTATTGATAAAGCGAAGTTGTGCATTTGCATTAGTCATGTTTTGTCGACGCAATATTCCGTTCTTCACAACAATCACGGAGTGCAGACTACAGCAGGAACCACGCGCACGACCATGATGCTGGTAGCACGCAAGGACGACCCGGAGAACTGTACAGTCAAATCTTGTGATGAAGAGATCCGTCACTGGAAAGCGAACATTGCTCCCGAATCTGCTTTCAAGCCTTCGACCTTGTTCGATGTCACCTCTGGCAAGGGATGTGTTTCACTGCACCGCTCCTTGTTGCATATGGTCTATCTCGCTACATTATCTGCTTTGCACAGACCGCAAGTACTACCGTCAACAGCAGCACCGCCTCGCAAGGCAGCTTCCGAAGTGTTGGATACTTCTCGCAGGACCGTCCGCTTCGCTGCCAACAGAATTACTGCTATTGCACAAAACCTAGCCGAACTGGATTTGATTCGCTGTCTCCCAACCTCGGGCATCACAGTCCTTCTCCCAGCCATAATCATCCATCTTCTCGATATCAAAGCACCAGACGAAGCCACACGCAAAGCGAGTTTGCAGGGTTTCATCCAATGTATGCAAATTCTGAACCGACTACGAGATATCTATGCCGCTGCAGACTATTCTACCGCTTTCCTTGAAGCCGCCATCCGCAAGGCTGAGATCAACCTACCATCTACAAAGATGGGCCCACCACCCAGACCAAATACATTGTTGAAGCCACAAAGAGGAAGTCTCGCAAGTGCCAGCCGCCTGACTCCACCTCCAGACACAATGACCGACAACATCCACCCAGCTTCAATCCAGCAAAACAACAACCTCGGAGACCAACCTCTTGTGCTAGAAAACGATCTAGCACAACAATTGAACACTTTCCTCGCCTCCACACCTCCAGATTCCGAACACGCGCTCGAAAGTCAAGCCGACGACGTGACCGCCGCAGCCTTCAACATCCCAGCCATGGATTCCGATTTCGATGCTTTGATCAATCTGGATGCTGCTGGTGAGAGTTTCGCTTTCGACGACGGCATGTTCCCTTCGATGCCGCCTTTTCCCAATGATGCAGATGTGGAAGGCAACTTCATGATGGATCTTGGAGATTGGACCAAGATTGGACAGGAAAGTGTTGGGTTCTAGAAGATGAGAAGGAAGGAGACATAATATAGAGGATACAAAAGACCGGTGGCTTTTGTGGTGAAATGATTTTTATGTATGTATCTATGAATGAACATAGCGGTGGCGTTTTCCCTTGGAACAGTTTCTACAAAATCATGTATACCATGTCAGATACAGAAGAAAGAAGAAAAGTTTCCCACTTTGTATTTCATGTTTCCCTGTCCATAATAAGTATGTGTATGAGTTACAAGACTTGACCAGCATGTGTATCTTCTTAGGTCGACCAAGAAGGAAAAGAAAGCCTCCCTCCATACTCGTGATCATCATCCACGTTTACTTACCTTGTCTCATTAAGAAAAAAAAAAAACTAACTGTTTGCTAGATATCTTTCTCGTGGATCTATACAAGGCCATGGCCTTTTTGTACCGATATATATTCCCCTCTCCCCCCCCATATCCTAGACTTATCTCCATCTCCAATCTCCTAGAAACATTCTTGTTTAGTTTTTTCTCCTCTACGATCTTTTCATCTTTGGAATCCAGCGCTATTATGATGAAAATATCCTAATTAGTAAATATATTTCCCTCTCCTTCCTATATCTCTCTAGTCGCACATATCTCTTTTTGTCTTTAGAGATATAGAGAATTCGAGATAGGAGAGAAGAAAAAAAAGGAAAAGGGTTAGACTTAGGGTAAACATGGTGGGGATTAAGAACATTAGTAGGTGATTTGAGGAAGTTACAGTAGCATGATCACGGACCGAGAAGTATATACGTGAATCTATGATTACTACACTCTCTTCCATCTTTTGTTTCTCTTTTTACGCCCGGAAAACAACCCTAAGCACACCTACAGAAATTTCATATTATAGTCTATATTCGAAACATATGGACAAGCAAGCAAGCAAGCCCTAGTGTTATTTTTCTTACTCACGAAGCTTTTTTTTACTTTCTATTGTACTTTATTATACCTTTGTAAAGGTCTTTTGGAAGGAGGTACGTACTATATCTGACTTTTTACCAAGGCTTCAAGCCTCGTCAGAAGTGGAGGGTGTGGTGAGCACCTGGCTACATACACCACAGAAACGTACATGAAAAGAGGATGGCAATGAGTAGACATGATTGCGTTGCTGCTATTCGGCACGACTTTTCCTATCATCATCATCATCATCAGTGTGGATATAAGAAATGTAAGAAATGCGGGAATATGTAAGGATATACAAAGGTAGAGACCTAGCTAAAAACGAATATATATATGTACAAAACGTAGAAAAAGAATGAATATGTACAATGGTAAAAATCAGAAAGAGAGAAAAAAAAAGAACGAATGATAAATATGTACAAAGCCTCGTGATTTGGTATCCCCCTTCTTCCCAGTGTTGGGAAACTCTTGTTGTATGTATATATGCCCTTTGCTCCTTTATTCCTTCCTGCTCATTCCCCTTCCTTTCGTGGTGTCATCTTCGTAGTTTCTTTCGCTCGTATCTCTCCTCCATGAGCCATGTGTAGCTCTTACTTCGTGAGTGAGTGAATTGACGTGAGTATGTGCCATGCATGCTATCGAGAGACACACATTCTCGATTTGATGGCTTGTCGTAATGATATGGTTTGAGTGGAGCGTCCTCTGGATGCCGGAAGCGTGTAACGGCATGCGAGGGAACCGGGCCTGTTTTTCTTTTTGTTCTCGATCGTCTCGGCTGTATGATTCACAAATATCGTTGGTCATACCAGCCGAGAAGCCTTTGCCTGTTTCGTAGAAAGTTGTGTTTTGTTTGTTTGTTGGTTGGCGAGATGATACTTTCATCTCACACCGCCAGCGACAAACCACTTGCCATCGATAGGAGCCCAATGTTGTTGCTGCGGTTGCAAGTGCGGTGGTTGTTGCTGAGATTGCATTTGCGGTGGTTGTTGATGTTGTTGTTGCTGCTGCTGCTGCTGTTGAGCCACTTGCTGCGCCAACTGCTGCTCCTCAATATCATAAATTCTCTCATCTCTCTCATCCAGCTGTCCATCGAACCAATTTCCATCATACGCTTTCCCCTCAACCCTGGGCGGCACACTATTATAGGTAGGAATGTCGCCCGCAAACTCTGGGTAGGCGGCCAAAAACGCCGCGTCAACGGACCAACATCTCAGATTGTTGAAACGCTTCATGAGGTCGTCAGAGAAACGGAAGAGTTGACGATTGTCGTTGGGGGTTTGCAAGGCTTGGGAAAATGTGGCTTGAAATTCGTGGGGCCAGAGAAATCGAGTGTTTGAGTTGAAAATGGAAAGGAAAGTGTCGTGGCAGTATTTGTGGGATTCAAAGACAAATCGTTCACGTACGCCGGGCCTATTGTTGAACATTCATGTTAGTCCTGTTCAATCGTCTTTTGTTTTGTAGACGGTATACATCGAGAAAGAAGAAGAAAAGAAAACTTACCAAGGAAAGTAGTCACCGTTAGGAAGATGAGAAATGTAAAGTTGTGATGGTCGAGGACGCAGGAACTTTGGCTCCAAGTTGTTCATGGCTTGAGTGCCGAGGGCAAATGCCTTCATCATACGGCGAATAGACAACATGCCTACCATACGCTCGACCTTCCGCCAGCGCGAAGACGCCGAGCTGTCAATCTGCCGTAAAAGCACCCATAGCGGGTCGAGGTGGAAGTAAGCAGTAACGGCGTCCCAACCATGTAATACGACCATGACAATAATGTGTTGGTCCATGGCATCATCAGGAAAGGCGACACCACTCGAACCCACGCCTTGCACTTGCGACATGGCGTCGGTCAGATTGTTGACTTCTGATGGGGTAGCGGGTGTTGATGTTGGTGTCGGCTGCATCATGGGTTGTTGTGGTTGAGACACACTGCCTCCAAAGTCTGAGCCATATTGCGGTGTCAACATGACGGGACCGTACATTGGCAAGCTGCATGGCGTGGCTATGGCAGTCAAAGGAGTGCTCTGTGCGACAGAAAAATCCGATGGACTCATTGTGGCTACCGAATTACCATTGCCTGCTGCTTTCTGATGGTCAATTTCCCTGACCTCGATTTTCATGTCACCACTAGCTGGCGGCGAAGCACTATCATCGCCTATGTCCTGCAGCGAAGTCTTCAACAAGGATTCAATCTGGCGTAGTCTGTCGGCCTGTCGCGTCAATTTCTCCTGGTCCCTTTCATGGCGCATGATGAGGTCGAGCATGACCTTGGGGTCGTCCTTGTTTTGAAGTCCATTTAGTCTGGCCTCGAGACGACGAAGGTTCTCGCGGTCTTTCTCTCTCTTCCGTCTTTGACAAAGACGGTCCTGTTCGCGTTTCCTGGCCTTCTTGGTCTCCAGGTCATCTTGTGGTGCTTCGCTACTACGCGTAACAATTGACGTGCCCCGTTGCTGTGATCCTTGGTGTTCATCACCAAATCCAGGTTGCGAAGTCATGGTTATCTGAGAAGGAATAGATTGGATCTTCTCCGACGGAGGGGGGAACGGGATAATGCAGTATATTGTTGTTCAAACTCCAGGAAGAGGGAAAATTGCGGGTCCTGGGCAAGATTGATATAAATAAATATCGAAATGGGGGGTTGTTGCGAGGATAATATGAGGTATCGAGTAGAGCACTGGAAGGCCTTATCACTAGCAAGAGCTTTGCCGCGGCGCCATGCGTAAAAAAGCTCAGCACATCACGGGTATCCAAACCAAGGATATGAAAGAGAAGGAGCTTGGAAGGAATCACAATGTTCTATCAAGAGCGCTCGCACCGAATGTGCCAGTTGGTGGGTGCCCAAGGGTTGGGTGGGTGTAAGATCAGATTGAGGTCCGATACCCTGGCACCGATCGGCCGAACTTTAGAGCAAATGGGGCTTGTTCAAAGACTCAAATGAGAACGGTCGTGCCTGTGATTAATAATGTGCCTGTGCCTCGATGGTTGATGGGACATGGAAGAGTGAACAGACTGCGAGTTGGAAAGACTTGGGACACAAGATCACACCTGAGTGGCCGGGTCTTGACGGCAATCCAAGGAGATCTGCACAAAACTCTAATAAACACCCAACGTTACAGTTGGATACTTTGCGTCTTGCATGAATCGTGCAACCCACGACTCGTGCAAATACACGCATTGGGGCGCTTTTTTTTTGTCTTAAATGGCATCAACAGTGGAATGGCCGTGAACAGACCCAGTTGTTGTGCCACTGTCGATGGTTCAGACGTGCCCCGACAGCTGACACTCGACAGACACAGAGATAGAGTTTGATGACATTGAGCTCACGGACTTGGAGTGTTGTAAGGCTGGCCATCACATTATCTCCGCCTTTACACCAATTGCATCATTGAGGAGTGGACGTGCCATTGGTCGCACAACAATACAAACGCCAGCGTGCATTATCGGAGGACGTTACACTTGTGGTACCTAGCATGTAGCAAACCTGTTCATGCTTTTGTTCGCGGGTGCCATGGCTGGATTTCCGCGGAACCGGCATGATCTAGAATACGTTTCCACGGCTGATTAAAGGAACGTAGGTACCGGATCATATGCTTCAGCAGTGCTTGTTAGAGGCTCCTTTTGTCTGGTGGAACGATTATATGTTTACATACATTGGCAGGCTCCCTTTGTCTCTCTCTCTGTCGGTATCCGGTACCGGTGACGAACAGGCAAATCGGCCTTTTGTTGCCCTGACGCACGCCAGTCCGAGCGATAGGTGGCTGATCTCGTGCCCGTCCTTTTCCATATGACGGGATCGAGGACGAGGCCTTGGTGCTTGCTCGTCTTCTTCCACACTTCCGAGCCTCCTCGAGACGACCGCCATCTCCTCGTACCGGCCGTAGTAGACATGTCTCTATATCCGTCTGTTTCTTGTGCTTCCATTTCCGTCTCCCATGTGGTTTGTAGCCGCCTTTGCTCACACGTGTTTCGTACTGCCGATCACGTCTCCTCTGACCTTTGTCCAATCGATGCTGGCATCCATGGCTTCATCCACCAGCCCACAGACCACCACATTGTCGCCTCTGATCATGTATAGTCCATGTGATGTTTCCGAGCTGGGTTCCGGGTCGTCCTGAGGTCGAATGACTCGCTCGACCGTCTCCTTGAGTACGAGGTTCGTGACTTGATCGCAAGAGACGAGTGTGCCAGTTAGAGTGCGCCCATCAACAGTGATGATGAGGATCTTCTCTGCGAAGCTTGTTAGTCATCCTGTCGTTCTCAATGCACGTGTCCGACTGACTGTTCATGTACTGGTTCAACGACATGGTTGTGGTGGTGGTGGCAGAGTGCCGAAGCGCGTTTGCGCCTGGCTTACAAGATGTACTCTAGGTTGAGGCGCAATGCAGGAAGCTTGACGATTCGGTGTTATGATACTGAGTGATGGTTGCGTCGCTAGAGATCGAGGGATAGTAGCACGTCAAGAGGCAGGTGCTGGTGGGTGAGAGATGTGATTGTGTTGCAGCTTCCAAAGCTTTGAGTTTCCATTCAAGAGTCGCAGACGCTGCTGCCAAAGATCACAATCAACAATGGGTCCGTGCACATTTCTATTCTATCAAGTGCTTGATCGACATGCTCGACATTCTTCGGATAGATTGTACTACCTACTAAGTGCTAAACTCATGCGCCAAAACACCTCCCAATGATTAAACAGCAAGTAAATGATATGTCTGATTGGACATTTTTGTCTAATTCCACAATCTAATGGTTCCGTCTGCACCTGCACTGACCAACCAAGGCTCGCGAGGGTGCCATTCTACATCCAAAACACCCAACTCGCCTGTGACCTTGTGACCCTTCAGCACCTTCAATGGCACGATGAGAGCGTTCTCAAGACTATCACCAACAACCTTTCCGTGGAAGACCTGGATGCTGCCATCATCACTGGCATCTGCAAAGAGCGGGTATTGGCCAGAGTTCGGGTGGTAGCTAACATCTCTGATGGCCTTTTGGTGGTACCGGAGAGTCTTGTAAGGAGTGGCAGCGAGATCCATGTCGTGCCACAACAATCTTCTGTCATATGAACCGACCAAAAGGTTGTCTCCACCAGGATGGACATCGATGGAACTGATCCAGCGGGCACCAGGCTTCAACTCCTTCTCCAGTCTTTGTTGCTGTAAATCGTAGAGACGAATGGATTGCCTTGTTGCCACGAAGAACATGGGCTTGGAAGGATGGAAGGCACAAGTTTGAGCCAGACCACGTAGACGGCGGAAAGGATGTTGTGTGAGATGTTTGCTAAGCGTGTGGATAGCAATGGCTTGTGATGATCCGGTAGGAGATACAGAGCTGAGGTAATCACCACGACGATGCCAGTTGACAACCTTGACGGGAGCGCGAACTGTGCAAGTGAGAAGGACACCCTGATCGATGAGCTTTTGTGAAGAAGGTTTGGCCCAGACTGATGCGGGAGCCTTCCTCTCACCAGCAGCGTTTGTCGTGGGAGCTTGGGCGGCGTAACCGAAACCAGTGTGAATGACCTCCCTGCTGGCGAACTCAATCTCTGGGGAGCAAATAGCGAAAGGAGTAATAAAGTAGATGGTCTCGGCAACTGCAGCAGCAATAATGAGTGTGTCGCGGGTAGGCCTCCACTTGACTGCGTTGACTGCCTCGTCTGTAGATAGCTTAACACTCCAAAGCTGGCGACCTGTGAGAAGTTCCCAAACTCTTACGGTACCGTCATCACCACCGCTGGCAATCAAAGTACCAGAGGGGCTGACCGACACGCAACGGACACGTCCTTTGTGTCCTCTGTACAATGTTGCGCATACAGTAGGGAATGGACGAAGATCGTCAGGAGAAGGAAGTTTCGGCAGAAGAGACTCTGGGTCGATATTGAGCTTGCTTCTGCGAACACGGGGAGCAAGATAGAGATCCAGACAACGCTCGAATCTTTCTTTGATGAACTTGTCGTAACCAGGAACCTTGCGGAGTGCAGAGTGGTCGGTGGGAAGGAATTCTCTTTCGCGGTCCTCGTCATCAGCCTCTTCCCATGATTGCCTCTCTTTCTGATCGGGCAAGTACTCCGGCGGTGGGTGGTAAGACTCTGCATAACCAGGTGGTGGTAGCTTAGGAGCAGGAATATTCATGACGTGGTCGGGACGAGGAGTCTCGTCGGCCCAAATATCGAAGCGCTTGACATCAGGGTCCTCCTCTTCATCTTCCTCTGAAGGCTCCTTGTATGGCTTAATTCTACCTTCTCTGATGGCTCTGACCATCTTCATGACACGCTTGGCCTCGTGCTTACTAGGGATGAATCTTCTCTTGGGCTCGGGCGCAGCACTGAGCGGCATGATCTCAGTCTTGCTGGTGAACCACTCGACCATCTCTGGGTACGGGTCATAACCATCTCCTGGAGCCTCGTTTCTGGTCAACTTCCTGAGCACCTCCAGCTCGTCACGGCTCAAGTTCAGAGGCTTGCCGGTTGTGGGATCTGTGAGACCGGTCCAGCCTTCTGGCAGCTCAATCTGGTCAAGCAAGGCGTCGAGAGCCTCACCCTTGGCGGGTCTCATGATCTTCTTTCCGTTGATATCATAGCCAATGTGAGGGTAGGTTTCGTAGAATGAGAGCGGAATGTTGCCAATAGTGTTTGTGGTTTCGGGAGCGTCAGAGTCGTCCGAGTCGTAGCCAGGCTCAATCTCCTTGTAGACATATCGCGGGTTGCCATTTGCGTCTTGAGTGACTGTGTAGTTGGGCTTGAGGTCCTCGTCGTCGTCGCCGTTTGCGCCGTTCGTGATTGAGGTTGTGTCGGTGGTCTTGAGTTTGCGGAGCTGCTCGCGAATGTCTGTTTCGTCGTCTGATGAAGGAATCTCATCGCTGTCGAGCTCTTCCTCGTCCTCTTCGTCATCCTCATCACCTTCCTCCTCTTCTTCTTCTTCATCGTCATCAAAGTCCTCATCTTCTTCTGAGTCCTCCTCATCGCCTTCCGACAGGATGCCTTCAAGGTTACCGTTTGCAATTTCATCGCGTGCAGCCACAACCGGCTCCTCACGGCTGACTGCCTTGCGTTTGCGTCCCTGTGTGGAAAGAACCATTGTGATTGGAATATAACACAAAATTGTGCAAGAAAAGATGTTTTTGCTGGCAGCCAAACTTTGGCGCATGGAAAAAGTTCGTCCAGAGATTATCTTATCTTAGCGTGCTTCTAGCCTCGGTGATCTTGGCTGGGCGTCTCCGACTCGTACAACTCCACTTTTTGACAACAGCCAAGGCAGCACATCAATGCAATACAAGGAACATGGATGCGTAGCTTCATAATAGATACAGTGACAAGAGTGTCATATTGCACAATAAAATGACAGAAAACGCACGTAGACGATCAGCCTGCGATGAATGCCGTGAGATCCATATTCTCAACCCTCACCTCCTAATCTAGCTACTGATTGTTGATGAAAGGGACACGCAAACTGAAATGTTCTGGTGATCATCCCGTCTGCGAACGATGTATGACTGAGGACATATCTTGCCAATATTCGACGCAAAAGGTCATGGGCAGGCCGAGGAAACGAAAGCTAAAGTCGAACGAAGTAGATGGAAACAATCGACTTGCTGCTGGTCCACCGTTTATGTTTGCAATCGACCACCAGGAGATATCATCTCAGAGCCCCGTCAACAGCATGCTTACCTCGGGCCTTGCTTCTGGTACTGACCAGCTGGATATGAATCAACTAGATCTATCTGGCTTGGACTTTACATCTGATCCAAGTCTGCTTGCTGGCCAGACTGCAAGCCAAACCTGTATTTGCTTGTCGTCTATGTATCTGACTTCAGAGAGCTTGAGGTCTATGCAAGATTTCACCTTTCCTTCTAGCCTAAGCTGCATTCGCGAGGCCCTGAATACGGCAAAGACATGCATCGACTGCCGGTATTGTCCTACCATGTACCTCACCGCAACACAGAACGTACAACTACTGGGCACCCTGTTATTATGTGTTGCAGAGAGATACACTCAAGTGCTCAAGAACATTGATCTCGACGCACATAATGCTACTGAGGCCAACCAGCAGAAGACGATTCGAATAGGGTCTCCCACAACAGCCAACCTCGTCCAGCCGACCCCGATACCGAATCTTGTGGCTGAGCTAAATCCTGATGAGTGGAAGAAGCTTGCCAAAAGGGTGGTAAAAGCGGAGGTACATGGCACGTCTGTCAACGGCCGAGATAGCCTTGTGTCAATCATTGCGTCGTTGCAGGCGAGACAGGAGCGATGGCATATGGGACCGCCCACGGAAGATTGTCCCAATCCTGAATTGAGACATTTGAGCAGGGAGAATATACAAGGTCCACATATATGCTTGTTGATGGTGGACCAGGCTAGGAAGCTGATTGAGCGTTTCACTTTCGAATGATAGTGATAGAACGGGCCGCGACCGCGGGTGCATGTGACAGGCCGTGCGGTGCGCATAGCTAAAACACTAGAACTCTGGATCGGTCGGTCCAAGATAATCCTTCAAGTCTGTCTAAGTCTTGCCAATGCTGCCATGACCCCCTCGCTAAGATTGTCGTCTTTGCCAGGTTTGGTAGTAATGGTTTGTGATGCTGGTTTCGGTGGAGCAGTGACACGAGCAGGAGCTGTCTCAATTCCAAAGACCTCTGCCATGGCTTCTTCTTCATCAGCACCTGGTTCGTAGTCGTCTGCCAATCTAATGTCCGGTCGACGATCGGCGTCTGCAACATTGTCCGCTAGCTCAGGACCAGCGGGGTTATCCACAAAAGGCAAAGAAGCGCCGATACCAAGTCTCGCAGCCACACGACTGTCTTGTGGCTCGGCAGGACCACTCTCCTCTGTTCGGAGCGTGGGTGTTGGGGCAGAATCTTGGTGATTGAGACGACGTCTGGAAGTCTTGGTCACTCTGAAGGGCTCACGCACTGCCTGGCACCAAGTTTTGACCTTCTTGTCGCCCCATCCTGCAATGTGAGATAAATCTTCAGGTCGAGCATTAACAGAGGTGCGCACACTGCCAAAGTTGGAGACAATACCGACAGCATCTGTCTTGTTGATACTGCGGGGGACCGTGATGAACTCGACCAGTTTGTCGGCAAAGGTGGTAGATTGCTGCGCTTTGATACCAGTAGGAGCAGCGTTTTCGCATGACTTGAAGAGTTCGAGATAACGACCTGCTTCGTTTGCGCTCCAGGTAAGGATGAGGGTTACGTTGTTGATCAGAGAGGTCTTTGACAGCTCTTTCAATGGATCTTGGTGGTTTTCGATGTCGACCATGACTAGAACAACGCGTAGCAGATATTTTTGGCCCAATTGTCTGATGCGCGAGTAGATGTACTCGGGATGTAGACGATGGTACTTGAGAGACAGGAAGAGGGCGCAAGTGGTGTTGCCAAGGACAAAGTCTGCAGGAATGTCCGAGTATTCCCAAGGCATGGAGCGAATACTGTTTAAAATGGGATTGCCCTTCTGGCGTGGAGAAACAAGGATTGACGAGGCAGACTGGCGAGTGGGAAGAGCTTGTGGTTTTGGCTGTACGACTTTCGGGGGATTGTTGGCTGGTGGGGCGGTACGAGTGTTCTTCTGGCTGGTGGCACGCTCAGCAGCTTCAAAGGCTGCATTGAGGTCACCATCATCACCAAAATCGTCGTCCATGGTGGTGGTTGTTGTTGTTGTTGCTGAACAGGCAGGTACCAGTATGTAGCTCACATAAGTCCGGACTCAATAATACTAATGGAGAAGGGACGAGCGTACCTACAACGATCGCGTTGATCTCCATGACGTTAGCAGTTTCCCTTCCAGAACACGCTAGTATCTTGGCACTTCAGGCTCAATCGGGAAGCCGCCCGCTGTCGGTCTTTTGCTGGCAGGCGCGGGTCACTTGGTCTTGGTGTGAGGGAGCGAACGAACGACAAGGAG
The DNA here is from genome assembly GCA_026013035.2 of Dothideomycetes sp. NU30. Taxonomy (NCBI): domain Eukaryota; kingdom Fungi; phylum Ascomycota; class Dothideomycetes; species Dothideomycetes sp. NU30. The sequence continues at coordinate 6,266 of BSBH01000105.1, read as the reverse complement.
GAGACCGAGAGGCAGAGCCGTAGCCATCATCATCATCATCATCATCATCAACATCATCCACCACCCACCACCAATACCTCCGCCGCTGTCAAACCGTTCGACTCGCTTCCACCGCCAGCGACGAATCGAAAAGACAAGCATCATCACCTCCAGCGCATCATTCTCATTCGCATCCGCCGGTCGGCACAGCGCATGAAGAGTCAAGGACTGAACAAAGCCTTGATGTGGCATTGACTGCCCTGCTATTCAACAGCAAACGATCCGACTTGTAGTGTCTATCGCAATCATCATCACCGCCTGCAATAGCACTTTTCTTTGTTCAATCTCCGACGACCGTCGTACCCATCCGCCAGCGCCAGTCTTTTTCCCTTTCACTTCACCCGGTCGCTCGCATGCCGACGTCGCCCTTCTCGCCGCCATATCACTATCAGTCTCAAGCAGTGACCAAGAACAAAGCGCCTGTCTCGCAAGCACCGCCCACCCCTCCCTCGCCCGCATCGGTGCGCATGTCTTCGTCGGCGCAGAATGGCAACGACCAAGAATTCCCTACTCCCATGTCATTACACATGCCTTCGTCAACCTCTGCAACCGCCGATATGAACACGAACCACCGCAGAGACACGGAAATGTCTGATGCTGTCGAGGCCAGACCTGCTGTGCCATTTCTTTGTCAAATCCGTAAGGCTTGACCCTTGTGCTCTTTGATGTCTTCGTTGCTTGATTAACACAAAGCCTGCTGGGTAGCTCATCCCATTTCACGGCCTCACCCTTCGGAGAATCTCATCGAATTGTACGGTTTGCAATCCATCGCATCGTCCGTCCGCAGAACAGATCCTGTCACTGGCGAAAAGATCAACAAGCTCCGCAAGTCCTACGAGGGAAAGGTCAAGAACTTTGGCCTGGGCGGCAAGAACAAGCCTACCGACATTCCCGGTGAATTGATAGGTTTTACGCAATGGCCCGACGACATGTGGTATGAGCAGCGTGTGCAAGGCAAAGAACTAGAAGACGCTGAATCTAGTGGCATCATGGCCAAACTCGGTCGCGCGTTGCAGATGAACCCTGGAAGACTTCCTGCCGAAGAGCACGACAAATGGAAGTCGATTGTAGCTCTTGACGACGGTAACAAGACTCCTCTACTCGCGCAAAACAAGGCCACACCCCATCAGGCCATGCTCAAAGCTCAAGCATCATCGATGCGTGCTTCCGCTCCAGCATCTCCACGTGCCTCCCAAGGCGTCAGACCTGATCGCTCCAACAAGAAGCGCCGTTACGATGAGAGCAGCTATACTGGCTACAACGATGGCTTCCAAGACGATGATGGATATTCGACAGGCGGCATGGATGATTCGCGCAATTCCTCTTCCAAGAAACGTCGGAAAGTATGACCAGCCCACCCTATAATTATTGTTGAACACTTCCTGACAACGCTTTCCCCATAGGACTATCCTTCCAACTTCGAATCTTCAGGAAACTCATCTGGTTTCAACAACGGTATGCTAGGCGTCGGCGTCAAGAGTTCATGACAGCCGCCCCTATATCTACCCACCACATCTTTCTTACTCTTTGCTTACACACTCGGCTGATACCTCACGGCGCATTGCTTTCATTTTTTGCTTTTCTTTTCTTTTTGCTGTACCAAAAATCCTTTCTGTGCATACCCATCGACTTGCTTTTTGCTCTGGGACCGGCGTGGACTTTTTTCTCTAACTACAAAACGGATGCTTCATGCTGGGGGCTGTGCTTTCTTCATTGCGAACAGGGGCGTATAATCAAAGGGGCGCGAAGAGAACGACTCGGAGGAGATTAGAATGATCTCAAAAGGAACATGATTTGAGCTGAGGAATGGCTCCTTGACTTTCATGCACGCAAGAAGGGAATGACTTCTTTCAGGACATGATGGACCAAGATTGATACACACAAAGTGGGGGGGTGTACGAGACGAAGGGGACGTAAATGTCTATCAGCTTCGTACTTCTTTTTCCTCCTTAGCCTTCCAACATAACCAAAAACGAAAAATGACAAAAACATTTTACAATACTTGTGGACACATAAGACTAGTGTGCTTCTGTCCTGTACCGTGTAACTTGTGGGACAGAGAGGTTGTATGCCTTGATCCAACAACCATCTCATCACTCGTGAACAGGAAGAGAAAGAGAACGAACAACCGATCTTTCGACCAGAACAGGACGTAAAGGTACAAAAGAGGATCTCACGACGAAATTGAGATTGAAGCATACTACAAAGACAAAAAAAACTGAAAAGAGTATCCTTGACTCGTTTATCAAGAGAACATAATTAGAGAATCAATATGCATGGAATTGAACGCTCAAAAAGACCAAGCAATCACCGACTTCTTCCTTCAACCTCAATCTATCCTGTAGTGAAGAGCGATGCATCCCGTGATGCAACGAGCAAATATGGCTTATAAAAATCTCGACTTCGACTTCGATGATTGCGAGACACAAGGGGTGGTGTCATGCACAGTTTGCGGCTGGGACGATGCACAAGGTAACAACCTACTGTGATAAGTTTCCGAAAAAGGCGGGGGGGGGATGTCGGTGGAGCCTTCATTGCTTCTCTTCAGGAGGTACATGAACTGATATGTCGGGTTCTCGGGTCTCGGGTATCCCCAAGCACGACTTGGTCTCTGTCAGGATGCAGGGTGCAAGGGCCCATAAAGGATGATGTTTCGTGGAGAGACGTCTGTGTGAAGTGGTATTTAGGGACCTGAGTGTTTCTGAATACATGTGGAGGTTCATGACCCAACGTCTCTAATCTTGGTGTTCTCAATCATAACTCCATCTTGCTTGATGTCTGCTTGAATAGAGGATACAGGATACAGAGCCCCAAAAAAACGATGAGGAGAACCAGTTTATGGAAAATTGTATGGTGACCCGTTCATTGATTCCTAGGTTTCTTAACCTCTGATGCTTCTCCAGTCTGAACAGGAAAAAGTGTCAGTAAGATGTTTTTAATACCAAAGACTGGGAGGAAAGGAAGGGTGTGAGAAAGAGGGTGAAGAAAAGATAAGAAGGATACATACCTCGTCGACACCAGCTTTTCTCTTCATGGCAATAGTGGGCATAACACCTTGAGTCTTGTACCCAACGACGTTCCTATCACCGTGGACCGTGATACCGCAATTGATCACGAGATTAACTCTTAGGACCGATTTCTTTGCTTCTGAGCCAGGAGCAGAATTGGCAACAGAGCTAGATTCAGGATCGATAGTGTTATCTCTGACAGTATTAAGCCTCTGGATAGCAGCAAGCAACAACGCAGAGAATCTAGTGGCATCTGTCAATGCAGTCGAAGCGATCATGTTGCCGTGACCTTGGACGTTCGTGCCCGTGCTCAGGGTCAGTGTAATAGGAGAAGGATCTTCTTCTTCTTCTTCTTCTTCTTCTTCTTCTTCTTCTTCTTCTTCACCCTCGTCGTTCGAGAGGGAAGATGATGTGTCGTCAGAGACGTGAGGGTCGACTGTGTAGGCTGGGGGTGCTGTGTCTGGGATTTCTTGCTGGGGGTTGTTGGTGGTGTTTGTGGCACGCTCGACCATGATTTTGCGATGAGAGTGGAGGAGACTGTCCATAATGGGAGAGTGCTGTGTGGGTTCTTCTTGTATGAGATGGAAGGGTGGATGTAGTTGAAGAATGGGGGAGAGGGGTAAGCAGCAAGCAAACTACTTTCAAAAGGGAGTAGAATGGTCAGATCGGGAGTGAAGGACTTCTTGTGATGCCAAAGAAAAGATGTGTATATGAATTCTTTTCGTCTGTCTTTCGCGGTGAAGAAACCGGGTTTCAAAGGTGTTTTGATGGACCAAAGACGAACTTGTCAGAGGATAGAAAGACAACGCAGAAAGTTTGATAGCAAGAAAAAAAAAGGCAGTCAAGAGAAAGGGTGATGGATAGAGGGAAGGAAAAAGATATGGCAGGAATCACACTGTTACATGTACTTACAATACAACCCATTCCTGTTCGTTCTGGTGCATCAATAGGAAAAGAAAAGATAGATGCAAGCACGTAACAGAGGCACGTACACCCGACCTACCTCAGGACCAGCAAAAGACTATTCTACCTCCTTGCTATTGTCGACTATGCTTGGGGAAGAGAAATCAGATGTGTCATTCGTATTGTGTAAGATATCACGAGGTTTGACGTTATTGTACAACAATTGGAAGGAATCGTTGGTTGGCCGGCGTGTGTCAAGATCCTATTGTCGGTCGTTTCGCATTGCTATTGTCGTTGTTGGAGCTCCGTGCTCTTGCTGCAGCCTTGACCACAACGCTGAATGATAGTTCCCACGACTCTCAAACATCTCAATAGGAAAAGACCGTACGTCAGGTAATTGGTACTCGACATATAATCCTGTTCTTCCCGATTATTGAAAGGAGTCATAATCATTTGATACATCTGCGATTTGCCATGTTTGAGTTCCACGAGATGGACTGTGCTCAGACTGCACATACAGTATGCACTTCCCTCATCGATGGGTTTTCCTGTAACGGGCAGGCGCATGCCGCGCGGTTGAATTTGTGGGGAAATGGCGGTGCTTTCGCTTCATGTGAAAGAGTACATGACCACATCCTTCATCAAACAAATCAAGGCTGCCTGTCAAGAGCTGACGAGCTGACTGTGTTTGACGGCGGGAAAAGAACAGTGAGCAACACCAATTGAGCCACAAATACCTCTACCACTTCTTTCTCTCCAATCGTAATCGACACCTCAATCCAACCAAGCCAATCACACCGCAATCACCGACAATCATGACTTCCTCGTCCTCATCATCGTCCAAGCATAAACGCCAATCCTCGTCAATCCACCGTGCATCTATGGCAGCCCACAAGACAGAAGTCAATATCCACGTCTACGATCTTTTACCAGTAAACATATCTCTTCTATTCCCTTCCCTTCTCCTAATCCCCTCACTAATCCCAATATCCAGCCTGGCAGACTATCCTCCTTCCTCTGGACCCTGGGTGGTTCGCTCCTGCACACCGGCGTAGTGCTCCAGAACCGCGAATATGCCTACGGCGGCCACGACCGAAAAAATGTCTCAGGAGTATATTGGACACGACCCAAACTCGAGCCCCCAGGCGGCACCTTTAGAACCGCAATCCTGCACGGTTTCACCTTCCACACACCCCAAGAAATCACCGACATAATAAATGAAGCATCAAGGGTGTTTCAAGGCACGAGTTACAACTTGCTGAGCAACAATTGCAATCACTTTACCAGTTATCTTTGTGAGAGATTGACTGGGAAGAGTGCGCCGAATTGGTTGAACAGGGCGGCTAGTATTGGGTTGGCTTTGCCTTGTGTTGTGCCCAAGGAATGGGTTACGCCGCCTGATCACGAGACTGCTGATGGCGAGTTGGTTGATGAGGAAGATGACGACGAAGATGATGAGTATGATCATGATGAGAATTCGGCCATGTTGGCTCAGGACAGGAGGAGGACAAATGGAGGTGCTGTGAGTGGTGTCAGTTCTTCGAGGATCGTGTCGAGGAGTTCTACGCCGCCGCCGAGGTTGGTTAATGTCAAGGATACTAGTGGGAGGGATATGCCTGTCAGTGAACGGGCTCCTATGCCTAGGAGATGAATGTGGGGTGGAAGGAAGATACGGGGTTTTACACGGAAGGTATCAGGTATCGACACTTCCCACATTGGACACATTGGAAGGGATGGCCTATTGGAGATGGCAGGATGGAGAGAGGATAGCTATACATGCTTTGGACACAACCGCACGAGTTGAGTGAGTACAGGATGCATGATGCACGAATGCAGCAAACAGCACAGCACAGCACGACAGGATCACAGCATGAAGAAGGAAAGAGCAGAGCAAAGGAGACGGAACGTGTACATGGAAGGATCTTGGGCAATTACTAGGCGTTTTCAGGGAGCAAGAAGCGGTCTTAAGGAGTACATGCAAACAAGGATCGGGTTTCGGAACGAAGGATTTTTTTTTCCAACAAAGGTTGGAAGCATCGAATATATCCAACGAATAGCATTTCCGATCAGACTTGACCTGAGAGTCTTTGATCAGATTCTGGTCGACAGCTTTCCACCACGTGCACATGATGTGAAGTCGGCCTGTTCTCGCAGTTTGATATAAGAAAACAGAAATTCATTATAAAGTGGATTCTCATCGACCATCATTACCTATCAGAGAGACGAGACCAAGAGAAAGAAAAAGTGGTCTTCTAAACTGTAATTCTTGTAATTTGAGCAAGCTAACTCAATACTTTCTTGTCTTTCTTCTTGAAT